>JACEEZ010004092.1:521132-538632 GCA_016584305.1 Chionoecetes opilio | reverse complement strand
TGAGGAAGGAGGAAATATATTGCTGCTGGAAAACACATCTGGAAACTTGGGAAAAGTCCGTGTTTGGAGCGCGAGTGAGGCATGAGAGGGAGAGAAGAGGTGGAGGAGTCTCTGTGGACACTCTTGATTTATTGATGTTTAGGCTCCTCTTCCTCTTTTATCCACCCCTACATAGCAAGACGTAATAGAGAGTAGGATGGATAGTCATTGAAAAACTTTTGTCTGTCAGGGACCAACATGCCTAATGAGGGTGTTGTTAGGAAGGTAGATCCTGTCCCTCTCTCCCTTTCCCTTCTTTCCCTTCTCTCCCTTCTTTCCTTTCTCTTTATTTATCTCCCTTGTAGTACGAGACATGAAACTATCGCTAGTTTTCCGCAAAAAAAAAAAAATAATAATTCATGGGTTTAAGGCAATATTTATGTTAAATGATTAAACCAATATGCTTGTAGTATTTTTTCCATATGTTATCATGCGTGTTTGACAGTCCCAAGTTCGTGTTTGGGTTAGCCAGCCAACCTTGTTAGTAGTAAGATGTAGAGGCCTTATTTCTTCCCTTTCTGCCTTACATCACGGTGACCATCGATGTTAGGTGGCCAGCAAGAGTAAGTACGTGTGTATCTATGCAAGCCACAGTGGGTCTGTAGAGTCAGGGGATAAAGAGTGAAATAAGGTTTGTTTACATCGGGCAGCCAGACATTCCCACAGCCAGGCATTAACCAAGCGTTATCGCCAATCTGACATTATATTGGCTTTGATATTCTAATTCCTCGGTCTTGATAAGGGGGAGTCTACTCTTTAACATTTCCTTAATAAATCGATAATTAATGAGAAAACAGTGGTTTGTGGGACCGTATTAACGGGATCATAAAACAATCTCATTTTATTTTCTTTACTTGCCCTTTGAACTATGATTTGCGGAGCTCTTATGACGTTTCTTTATTTATTGGAGGGTTTGTTCATTCAATTAAGCCGTTACTTACGCTGGCATGATATCTGTATAGTAGAAAGTACCCTTGTTGTTGTCCCTGTGACGTCATCACTTTCTTACGTGGCCTTAAACCATTTCAGAAAACACTTTTTTATTACGGCTTCAATCTTGGATCTGATGACCTGTTTAGAATCAGTATTTCATACCATGATTTTTGACATACGATTCCCCATTATTAATGCGATATTTAAAAACTCGATAAAAATGTGAAGAAATATACGCGTTGTGGCAACCCCTATCTATTCTGCATAGTTTGATAATGATCCCACCAATTTCAGGTTTATGAGACTTTTCGTGTTTGTCTGGTTCATGTCTGATATTTCCATATAGATAATGTACTTAGTGAAGCGTGTTAATAGGCTTTTTGTATAAAGGCTGGTTGTCAACGTCTGTCAAGTCAACGCTAGTTTTCCGCAAAATAAAAAAATTAAAAAATTCATGGGCTAAAGGCAATATTTATGTTAGATGATTGAACCAATATGCTTGTAGTATTTTTTCCATATGTTATCATGCGTGTTTCACAGTCCCAAGTTCGTGTTTGGCTTAACCAGCCAACCTTGTTAGGAGGCCTTATTTCTTCCCTTTCTGCCTTACATCACGGTGACCATCGATGTTAGGTGGCCAGCAAGAGTAAGGACGTGTGTATCATTTGTCTATGCAAGCCACAGTAGGTCTGTAGAGTCAGGGGATAAAGAGTGAAATAAGGGTTGTTTACATCGGCCAGCCAGACATTCCCACAGCCAGGCATTAGCCAAGCGTTATCGCCAATCTGACATTATATTGGCTTTGATATTCTAATGCCTCGGTCTTGATAAGGGAGAGTCTACTCTATAACATTTCCTTAATGAATCGATGATTGGTGAGAAAACAGTGGTTTGTGGGACCAGTGGCGTATCCAGAAAATTGGAAAGGGAAGGGAGGGCAATATATATATATATATATATATATATATATATATATATATATATATAATATATATATATATAATATATACTATATATATATATATATATACATTATATATATATATATATATACATTATATATATATACATATATATATATATATACATATATATATATATATATACATGTATATATATATATATATACATAATATTATATATATATATACATAATATATATATATAATATATATATATATATATATATACATATAATATATATATATATATATATATATATAATATAAATATATACGTATTTCTAATTATTTATTCCTTGCAAAGGCAGGGGGCCATGGCCGCATCCCCCCCCCCCCTCGGTACGCCACTGCTTGTAGGTGCCAGGCTTGTAAAGGGTAGCAGGTATAAGGTTGGAAAAGATGTGAAGTGATTGAAAGGAATTGGCTTTCAACCGGGATAAATACTTCTGCCGAGGATTGCAAAAGATCACAACTACTTTCACTTGTGTCGCTGCTTGATTGAGGTTCGAATGTAGTATTTACGTAAGAAGTTACTGTCTTTATCAGCGTGTGTGTATGTGAGAGAGAGAGAGAGAGAGGAGAGAGGAGAGAGAGAGAGAGAGAGGAGAGGAGGAGAGAGGAGAGGAGGAGGAGAGGAGAGAGAGAGAGAGAGAGAGAGAGAGAACTTAATCTTCCTATCTTTCCTATCCCTCCAATCATTATCTATGTTGTCCTCATTCTCAACACACAAAAATATATAAAGAAAAAGATCTGTACATAAATAAATAAAATTTTGGATGGCTCTGAAGTAGTTTTAACACCTCACCTCACCTGTCTGAACGCTCCTCTCACCTTCACCTTCTTTCCGCAGCCCAGCCGTGCTACAAGACAGAGCTTCAGTGCAACAGTGGCAAGTGCATCCCAGAGCGGTGGAAGTGCGACGGCGAGCCAGACTGTGATGACGAATCTGACGAGAATCCGGAAGAGTGTGGTGAGTTTTGCTGTAGCGAAGGGAGGGATGTGCAGGGGTCGGCAGGGGTAATGGACTTGTGGAAGAGAGGGTAGGGTATGGTAGGAGAGTGGAGGGAGGGATGTACAGGGGCTGGCAGGGGTGATGGAGTAGTGGAAGGGAGGGTAGAGGATGGTAGGGGAGCAGAGGGAGGGATGTACAGGGGCTGGCAGGGGTGATGAAGGGTCATAGACTAGTGGAAGGGAGGGTAGGGGGTGGTAGGGGAGCAGAAGGGAGGGATGTACAGGGGTTGGCAGGGGTGATGGAAGGGAGGGTAGGGGAGCAGAAGGTGGAAGGAGTGGTGCAGAGGTGGTGTGGAATACACTAAACCCTCTCTAATTCGAACTAATTGGGGGGAAACCTGGGTCGAATTAGCCGAAAGTTCGAATTATCCGATGGTTACCTCTAGCCCCTCCACACAATAATAAGTCACTCAAATATGCTAAAACAGCACATATTGTATTACTTGTAGCTACTCACCAAAACCATTGTATTTATACTATAATTATAAGCACACACACTTATAATACCACATGATAATAATAATAATAACAATACAGATTAATCTAGAACATATACACATAAGAACTCATAAACCATCAATTTCTTGATTTCATCAATCTTACTACTTAAAGATTAGATTATTCACCCACACATATTTTTCACCTTGTAATGCTTCTATCATACTCCTAAGTTAGCATATACCTCCCTACACACATACACACACACAGATTGAATTATATTCCTCTCTCTCTCTCTCTCTCTCTCTCTCTCTCTCTCTCTCTCTCTCTCTCTCTCTCTCTCTCTCTCTCTCTCTCTCTCTCTCTCTCTCTCTCTCTCTCTCTCTCTCTCTCTCTCTCTCTCTCTCTCTCTCTCTCTCTCTCTCTCATTATTGAAGTAATGATTAATCCAGCAATGCCTATCAAATTTTTATGTCTTGTAGTAAGTTTTGTCTAATTTGTGATTTTAAGGAATATCTGGTAGTATCATGTCATTGTGAATTGGCTGAAATAGGGACTCTTAATCATTGTAACTGCAAACTGCCCCCAGATTCGTGTTCAGCATGCCCTAAAACGGCAAGGAACAACTTTTCAAGCAAATCTATTTTTCAAAAAATATTGCAAAATTTGCAATATTTTTTTTTAAATAGATTTGCTTGAAAATTTGTTCCTTGCAGTTTTCGGGCATGCTGAACACGAATCTGGGGGCAGTTTGCAGTTACAATGATTAGAAGTCCCTATTTCAGCCAATTCACAATGACATGATACTTCCAGATATTCCTTAAAAATCACAAATTAGACAAAACTTGCTACAAGACATAAAAATATGATAGGAACATGACATAAAAATTTGATGTGAACATAAAAACTTGATGTGTGTGCGTATGTGTGTGTGTGTGCAGCCAAATTGTGTACTGGTGAGATTGACCGGTGGCAGTGCGGGACGGGTCAGTGCGTCCCGATCGCCTGGCACTGTGACCTCGAGCCTGACTGTGATAACGGCTCTGATGAGGAGGGCTGCCCCAGTAAGTCGTGTGCTTTAGAGGAGGAATATCTAGTCCATGTGTGCGTTTGGGTGTGGGTGTGCATAGTGTCTTGTATTCAGGAAGCATTTTTTGAACTGCGCACTCACGGATGGTTCTTCATTTCAGTGCGTGTAGTGAAGTGCATCCAGGGAATATTTTTTTCAGTTCAAATATGCTCTTCCTCTGAATACTGATACAGTTTTGCCAGCACAAGTTATTCTTAAATCATTTCAAATTGTATAAGTGTATAATATTCACTTTTGATACGGTCCATGTTTACCCTTTATGTTTTGTGCTGGCTGTAACTGTTCAGGTACCATAGATAACACTATAGTCGCCAGTCACTTGCCACTGTACTAATGTCGCCAGGCACAATATATTACGAATTTCAGCATCACTACAAACTTTTATGTGCCACTGAAAACATGTAGTGTGATGTACATAATATAAACTACTGTGCATGCCTCTCCAGTGACACATACAAGCCTGTAGTGATGCTAAAATTCGTAATATATTGTGCCTGGCGACATTAGTGCAGTGGCGAATGACTGGCGACTATAGTGTTATCTACGGTAGCGTGTTATTTATCATCCATAGTCTGTTAGTCTGTCCCCTGTTGTACGTAGGTGTGGTCTAGGAATAACCAGCAGGGTAGTGTGGTGTTATTCATGTCAACACTAATACTTGCATGGTCTTGGTCTTACAGCTGGCATAGTATGTAAAGCAGATGAGTTCACTTGTCATAGTGTTGCCAACAAATCCAATTGCATCCCACTGAACTGGGTGTGTGACGGAGCCAAGGACTGTGACGACGGCTCCGACGAGGTTAACTGCAGTGAGTGCCAACTATCTATCTATCCTCGGTGCCAACTGTGCATGATGTTACCCCCTTGAGGCCCAGAACGTAATTTCCACTATAATTTGGCTGCCATTAGACTATTTTAATGAATGTAATCAATATTTTATAGATGTGACCTGTTTAGTATCCTTGTCCACTAGGTGATTTGGTATAGAAGTTATTTTTCGTAATTTTATGGCTGACAACAGAAAATTTTATACAGCAAAGGGAAAGATCTGGGCGTGAAGGGGTTAAGGAGAGGGAGGGAGGAGGACAGCACCATAGCCTCTTTGTAGGGGTTCTTTAGACTGATAAATGGTGGATAATACTGTACATGATAATACATGAGGGTATTGTAGTGAGATCATATTATTTTTCTGTCGGATGGTGTAATGACTCCAGCTTATAGTATTGGTGTGAGGTACGGTAGGGGCTATTATTGCGACTCTCCTCACAACTTACATAATGTTTGTCTTGCTTGCATAGAATCAGTAATTTTTCTTTTAAAGTTAAAGCCTTTTTTATGCGCTGTAACACTGGAGTAAAGTTTTGATTGTAATTACACAACTTAGGAGATGAAACAAGGCTATAGCAGCTAAATCACCATAGTTGTGTAACATTATTATCTTGCAAAAATGTCCCTGACCCTAAACCCCTTGAGACCCAGAACTTAATTTCCATTGTAATTTGGCTACCATTAGACCATTTTTAGTGAATATAAGCAATATTTTATAGATTATGACCTGTTTAGTATCCTTGTCCATTAACTAATTTGGTATATTCAGTTACTTTTCGTAATTTTATGGCCAACAACAGACAATTTTTTTTATGGCAAAGGAAAGATCTGGGCGTGAAGGGGTTAATAGTATTTTTATTCATTGTCTCATGAAAGCTCATAAGAAGCAGGAAAGTTGTGGTGATGTTGAGTGTGCATGAAGGTGATCTCCCCCTCCCCAACACCTTCCCAGATGCCACCTGCACCTCGGAGCAGTTCACGTGTGCCTCAGGCAAGTGCATCTCCAAGCGATGGCACTGTGATGGGGACAATGACTGTGGCGAGAATGATGCCTCAGACGAAGCCAACTGCCCCAACAGGACGTGCTCCATCAACCAGGTGGGTGGCCAAGCATTGCCTCTCTTAGGGAAAATCTTTGTGCTAAGTTGAACAATATACGTATTTTCAATAATCTATGATTTTCGACTCAAATTGAATATATGCATGTCCCAACTTTCATTTACGTCAACTCTCATTCATGAAATATGTGTCAAAAATGTTGTCTCTAATACTTGATGACACTATTGTCCTTGATTCCTGCAGATCATTTCAGTGGATAACATTGTTCACAGCATCATTGCATCATGTTTGAATGATGAGGCTGTCTTATATGTATCTTGTAATCAATATATCAATATTTTCCTCTTGATACAGTGCTCTGCATTCATCATTGAACAATAATATGTAGATTTCAATGCAATACTGTACCTGACCAGTCACCTCATGTCAGTCAGTGTCAGTGTATGTATTTCACTTGTTTGAAGAACCTTTAGATTGACTTGTATATAATTTTTATGATGTACGTGAGATTTCCTTCCAGTCAGAATCTTTTGCATGATCCAACAGGTTGCTTGTCCAGATGCATCTTGCATCCACAAACATAAGATTTGTGATGGCTTTCCAGACTGCATCGATGGATCAGATGAACATGTAAGACAGTTTAGCAAGGAACTAACTGTCCACTAAACCCAACCTCTTTTCTGTTGTGTGTGTGTGTGTGTGTGTGTTTGCTTTGTCAACATTTTGTCTCCTTTTTTTTTCCGGTACGTAGGTGGCGTGCGGAAGTGGGCATTGCTTGGAGAAAGATTGGATATGTGATGGGGAAGTGGATTGTCAAGACGGGACAGATGAACATGTAAGAAAAGTTAAAGTTTCATGAACTCCTGAACCTGGATATACATATATACATGAACTTGGTCTCCTCCATCCTTCCTCCCCCATGTCCTCAAAGCCTGAGCCGTCACCTGACAAACAGGCTCATCAATACAGACTTACATTTACTGCCTGAAGTTTTTCTATAACTTCAATGTGGTTCATGTTCTTTGATCTTTTTGTTAGTCGTGCTCATGTAAGATAAGATCCAATGATATGTATTATGAACATAATAACCGCCAACGGTTTATGTTTTTTTTGTCGCCGACTGCATCACGCCACGCTACGACGGCGTCACGACATCCGATTGAGCTAAGATGCTACCATGCTCGAAAAATTTGGGAATATCACTTATGCATCAAGAGTTATTGATGGGGAAATAAATATCTCTCCTTACAATTAGGTATGATAAGCCGTCCACCAGGAAGTGTTTTGTGTGGCCCCGCACTGTTCTGCATTCTGAACCTTGCAAAATATGACCTAGTTTGGAAGCCAAGCATTGCAGTGTGTTTGAAACTCCAGCACAATGTATTCTGATTTGTGAAGCTTTCATTTTTGTGTTTTGGCAATGACTTTTTTGTTGAGTCCTTCAAAAGCATGAAAAATTTAACTTGGTAAAGTACATGAAGTATAAAGTAATCATTATAATTTTCAGAGTTCTGGGAGATGTACTATTGAACCGCCTTGAAATTGTTGTGACTGGCTTGAAATATGAAACAGCTCACTTTGAGACTTACTTCCAGGTCATACTATCATGTAAGGAGCATTGCATGGTGGTTTTGATGCCTTTGCCGCAATCATTTTGTTTCTGCTACATACATAGTTTGTGGATCTAGAGTCTTCAATTTGCAATGGCCTTAGTATGTCGATCCTTCCCTGGTGATTGCTACCGACCAGTGTGTATTAACTCCCATTACCACTAACACACCGACTAGATAGTCGTGCATAACTTGTTTTAGTGTGGAGCTGAAATATCTCGGAGACCTAACATCAGTTGACCAAAGTCTCTTAAGTGTTGCTTGACTTGCTCGCCCCAACTGTTATGATCTATTCTTGATCTCTTTCTTATGATAAGCTATGTCAATCTTCAAGGATCACTTCCTTTTTACCTTACATTGTCCACATTACACCTCCACCTCAACATACAGTAAGCTGTTCACGTTACAAATATTTGTGGTTGTTCATTAGCGATGATATGAATAAAGGACAATTTTCTATCAGCTACCATGGCTGGTTTATTTTTTTCACATCTTTCACAACCTTCCCATCTTAATGTTACTTACACTGCTGCTTTTTCTACACACCCTTATTGTGATAAAAAGTCAATCAAAATTTTTTAGGACATGTTTGGTAACTATGTGGCCATTATTTTGATAATTTCATAAATTCCAGGATTGTCCCAACAACACTTGTCGTGGCGACGAGTACGCCTGTCAGGGGGGCTTCCCGTGCATCCGCCGCGACTGGCTGTGTGACGGGGATGCCGACTGTCAGGAGGGTGACGATGAGGGGCAGGAGATGTGCCTCACCCAGTGTCCTGAAGGCATGTTCATGTGTGGGGACCAGTCGTGCATCAACGAGCACCTCAAGTGTAATGGTTTCCCAGAGTGCATCGATGGAACAGATGAACAAGACTGCTGTGAGTCACATTCTTTGTGTCTGATCTTTTCCTCATGCCTTTGTGTGATTCTTCGTGCAATGTTCCATCAGACTTTTAGCGCGTTTTCGCGGCCGCTCTGGCCCGGTCTGGACTGGCCTAGTCCCGGGCGGCCACTGTTTTCGCGAGGCAGTTTGGACCGGGCTGGAACGGACTGGGCCGGGCTAGGCCAGTGAGCAGGACCAGGTTGGACTAGTGTGGGGAGAACTGACGCATGCGCACTACAGTCAGCGGGGAAGATGACCAGGAGCTTCTCGTGCTGCTGATAAGACATGAAACACCATGATGGCCGACCATAAGACTAAAGTAATTTCACAAAAAATTACAATATTCGCAATTTGCTGAAACAACATCTTGGGAAATTAATGTACCGTCAACAACACTATAGTGGCCACTGCACTAATGTCACCAGGCGCCATTTCTGCCCGGAGGACCGCCCACTCGATCCCCCAGCCAATAGGAACGACGAATGGGACGGGGCCAATCTCGATGTATTTTAGCGAGCATCAATCCAGCCTGGAACGGTATAGACTGGACTGAACCAGGGCGGTGAACGTCACGAAAACGTGCTTTTACTCTTATGATTGAAGAAAAATAATTATATTCAGAATATTTACATAATCATTTCTTGTTTATACATATGTATTTGCATGTATTTATATTTCCTGAAATATTCCTTGCAGCTCCTACTTGTAATGAAACATTGGAGTTTAACTGTGGTGATCACTGCATACATATGGAGCTGGTTTGTAACGGCAATGATGACTGTGGCAACGCCAAGGATGAGCCCACGGACGGGACCTGCGGCAAGGATGAGTGTGAAAACTACAATGGCGGCTGCAGCCAAATCTGTATGGATACACCTGCCGGCCACTACTGCAAGTGTAATAAAGGATTCATGCTCATGAATGGCACCCAGTGTGAAGGTGGGTACTGAGGGTTCCATGGTGTAGGCTGTTTAGACTACAAACATTGAAATCCATGTATATGAGACATTACAAATCATTTGTAATTTAGAGGCCAAGCCAGAGCATTGACTAGGAATGTTAATTGGTCATGATTTAATTCTTTGCAGACATTGACGAGTGTTTGGAGCCAGGCATCTGCTCTCAAGTCTGCCGCAACTTCAAGGGCGGACACAAGTGTGAGTGCGTGCGAGGCTACGCCCGGGACCCTCACAACCACAGCCGCTGCAAGGCCATGGAGGGCCACGCCTCCCTCCTCTTTGCCCACTTCACAGATATTCGCAAAATATCCCTCGACCACCAGGAAGTAAGTGAACAGCGAGCAGTTCCGGCATTGGTTCGTTTGACAGTTTTTATCAAAGGTGTGTTAGTGACCAGCCTGAGGTGGCATCATGTCTACCTCAAGACAAGATAACATCTGGTGATCAATACAAAGTTGGATTACAAATTTTGGAAGAGGTTTTCATTTCTGTTATTTTATTTAATACTTGATATTCTATACAGCAATATATCCTTCATCATATTACAATTTAACCCCAGCTGTCCGGTATTCAACTCCGTACAGTATCTGGTGAGCTCAAACAACTGGAATTTGTCTAAAGAGAAAGTGAATTAATATAATGATAGATTTAAATAACAAAAATGTGAAGATGGACCCAGGCAAGCAGTGCGTCCCCTGAACCACTTTACTGTCCATAACTTGCGTCGCTGTGGTCCTCCCAGCCATTTGTATTAACATCCCTGGTAGCTAAATATGAGTGTTTTTTAAGGTATAATCGTACTTCTTCTTTAAGCCTTTGAGGCCCAGAACGTAATTGCCATTGTAATTTGACTACCATAAGACAATTTTGACTAATATAAGCAATATTCTATGGATATGACCTGCTTAGTATCCTTGTCCACTAGCTAATTTGGTATATTTAGTTACTTTTCGTTATTTTATGGCTAACAACAAATAATTTTTTATAGCCAAGGAAAGATCTGGGCGTGAAGGGGTTAATTGTAAGCCATGTCCGAGGTGCCAGCCAAACCTAAACGTGTTGTATTATCACTGAAGCAGAAAATGGACATAATGCAAACGTCTGGTAAAAATTGCGAACAGACAGTTTTCATATGCTACTTTGGATACCACTAAAAGTAGATTCTCTATTAACCCCTTGAGACCCAGAACGTAATTGCCATTGTAATTTGTGCACTATTAGACGATTTTTAGTGACTATAAGCAAGATTTTATAGATATAACCTGTTTAGTATCCTTGTCGACTAACTAATTTGCTATATTCAGTTGCTTTTTGAAATTTTATGGCTCCACAACATACAATTTTATATAGCCAAGGAAAGATCCGGGCGTGAAGGGTTAATGTAGCACTCAACCAACGGGAAAACCCAGCTCTCCGCAACACCAAATTCCCCATGGATGCCGGATGGCTGGGGTTGTACTGTTGTGTATCAGCCATTCAATCATTTCAGAACCATCCATGATTCCCTTTATGCAAATAATAGTTTTTGTCTTTATCTTCCAGATTACTGCAATAGTGAACGAAACCAAGGGAGCAACTGCACTTGACTTTGTGTTCAAGACTGGGATGATATTTTGGACCGATGCGAGGGACAAGCACATTTATAAGTAAGATGGACTTCTGAGTGTTTCATAATTAATCCCTTGAGGCCCAGAAAGTAATTTCTATTGTTATTTTGGTACCAGTGGGCGATTTTTAGTGAATATAAGCAACATTTTATAGATATGACCTACTTAGTATCCTTGTCGACTAACTAATTTGGTATATTATGTCATTTTTCGTAATTTTATGGCTAACAACAGACAATTTTTTTTATAGCGAAGGAAAGATCTGGGTGTGAAGGGGTTAAGTGGCTCTTGAATTTATATCAACAGTTGTTTAAGAGACTTGGTCAGGGACTACGTAATGACCTTGTGTGATTAGTGGTGATGTGATGATGTTCCCCTCAGAGCCCCGATTGATGAAGGCAGCAAGAAGGTGGTTGTGATTTCCAATGACGTCACAACAGTGGATGGCTTGGCGGTCGATTGGCTGTACAACCACATCTATTGGACCAACACAGACACGGACTCCATTGAGGTAAGTTTGTATTTAGTAAGTACGTACAGTATTCCACAAGACTATCATAATTGAAGGAAAACTTTTGAGATATCTACTTGCATGTACGTATTTGTATCCATTCATTGGTGTTTTTTCGAACATAATTTCCATTGTAATTTAGCTACTATTAGATGATTTTTGTAGATATAAACAATATTTTAAAGATATGACCTATTTAGTATCCTTGTCCACTAACTAATTTGGTATATTGTCACTTTTCGTAATTATATGGCTAACAACAGACGATTTTATATGGCAAAGGAAAGGTCTGGGCGTGAAGGGGTTAAGAAATGTTCCTTCCTCTAAACTCAGGTGGCTGACTTTAATGGGGATATGAGGAAGAAGCTGATCAAGGGCGAGCTGGAGGAGCCTCGTGCCATTGCCGTGTACCCGTCTGAGGGCTGGATGTTCTGGACTGACTGGGGGCAGCAAGCCAAGATAGAGAGAGCCGGCATGGATGGAAAGATGAGAGAGGTGAGTCCAGGAACAGTTAGGCGTGTACCATAAGAACATAAGAACATAAAAAAATAAGGAAGCTACAAGAGACCGTGAGACTGTTACTTAACTCTACCTATATCCACCTCTCTTCCCCATCCATGAATTTATCCAGACTCCTTTTAAAGACCTCAATAGACTCCGCATTGACCACCTGACGACTGAGTCCATTCCAATCATTCACCACCCTATTTGTGAACCAGTTTCTCCCAATTTCCTTTTTAAATCGACGCTTTTCCAGCTTTAATACCAATGTGCTGATAGTGATATTATGGTACTCAATGGATGATGGTTAGCTAAACTAGTAATATTTGTTATTGTCATTGATCAGTCTATTGTGACGAGAGGAATCCGGTGGCCCAACGCCCTCACGCTGGACCTGGTGCTGCGCAAGGTCTACTGGTGTGACTCCAAATTCCACTCCATCTATTCTGCAAACTTTGATGGATCAAACCGCCGGGTAAGACCTCGGGAACACCTGTGATACGATGACCCAAGTTCACGTTAACCCTTTAAGACCCAGAACGTAATATCCATTGTAATTTGAGTACCATTAGACGATTTTTAGTGACTATAAGCAACATTTTATAGCTATGACCTGTTTAGTATCCTTGTCTACTATCTAATTTGGTATATTCAGTTACTTTTTGTTATTTTATGGCTAACAACGGATGATTCTAAATAGCAAAGGAAAAATCTGGGCGTAAAGGGGTTAAATGTGGACCAACAGATTGAAAGTTGTATGGAGCTAAAAAATAAAGCATTTCCATTGTTGAGAATTAGAGGTTGTCACTATGAAGTAATTTTTACTTTGATCAATGTCCATTTCACAGGAAAGCAAGTCTTTGATTGGCTGGAGAAAGCTGCAGAGGCATACAAAAGTGATAGGCAGGTTATTCATGACATCATCCTTTATCCCTCCAGACAGTGCTTCACTCCAGCGAGTTCCTCCCCCACCCCTTCTCCGTCACCCTGTTTGAGGACACCATGTACTGGACGGACTGGCGCAAAGAGGCCATCTTCCAGGCAAACAAATTCACAGGAAAAGATCTACGCGTTGTAGCGCCTTCACATGCGGTGAGTTTTGTGACAAAGAAGTCAGATGCCCAACAGGTTTTTACCAGAAATAAAGCTTACTGAACACATTGATAAAGAAATCGATCTGTAACTTTTTGTGAACTCCATAATCTTTAATTTAGAAATCTTTGTACGACAAAATATTATGTTCTGTCTTTTCTGACTCAAGAAGAATTATTCCCATAGTATAGTATAAACGAGCAGCATTTTCCCATTGTTTCCAGACCCCCATGACAGTACACGTGTACCACAGCTACAGACAACCCAATGGCACCAATCACTGCACTCCCTTGAATGGCCTGTGTACCCACCTGTGTCTGCCCGCCCCTCAGACCAACGAGTCCACCTGTAAAGTGACCTGCGCCTGCCCTGACGGCCTGGTGCTCATGTCAGACGGACTGACGTGTGAGGACGAAGGTAGGTGCAATGGTGCACTTCTTTCTTGTCTTCTGCTTTTCCCTGTTTTCATTCCAGCTTTGTCTTGGTGCATACCATTGTGGTTTCTGTTTTCTTGTCCGTCATTTTCGTTACTCCAGAGTTCTGTTAAATGTGAATGTTTCATGGCTTGTTTTATTTTTACATAATGACTTTGAAACTTTAAAATGGTGAAGGATGTGTGGGATAGAATTTTCCTAGAACATCAGGTTGGGCTTCACAAACTTAGAATAGACAGATACAGCAAGGATTGGTGTGTGGAATACAGACTAACTTACTACAATAACAGAATGTATTGTTACAGTCATTAGCAGTGGCGGCTCGTGGCTAGGGCTGCAGAGCTACAGCACCCCCAGACACTCGCTGCCAGGTGTATGGTTCATTTAGAGACACAGCAGAATTGATGCACTACTAACAAATATATCATAATAAAAAGTCATTATATGTTATTTAATTATTTTCAATACGTTACTAAGGGAATTTTTGTTTAAAACCAGACCAAAATTTAAGTTACTTTCATATTTGCTGTACGATTCATGTCTGTGCCACCGCCGCGCCACTTGTGAAAACAATGAGCTGCAGTCGAGGCAGCTCAGTCTCGTGACTCGTGTTTACATTGCGTGTGAATCGACGGTGTGGTTAAATCGTACATTCTTTAATTACCCTATGACGATGGAAAATCCAGTGAAGTATTTGCAAAACATCAACTTTTCCCAGCTGACATTAAATGAAAAGACTGGAATCAAGCGGTACCGACTTTATTTTCAAGTAATACTGTAATACTACCATCACCACCTCAGCCACCCCTTCTACCACCAACACTACCACCCCCAACATCCCTTCTACCACCACCATTAGTATACCTTGCCATGAAATCCGTGAACATCAACTACAACTCATACCTGAGGTAGATCAAATTTGTGTATCCTACTGTTGTGTGAAGCTTGCAGTCCCTCCATTGTATTTTATCACGAGCCGCCACTGATCCTACTGTTGTGTGAAGCTTGCAGTCCCTCCATTTTATTTTATCATGAGCCGTCACTGGTCATTAGCATGGTCCAGAAAAACAGCATCACGAGCATGTCATCCTCATTGAGTACAATAACATACCCCCTTGTTGTGTCCATTCTTGACTTGTAAATACTACTTTACTTTTCTGCTTGTTTTTGTTATTTGTTTTCCCCTTTGGACAACCCCTTGAGTGGCATGGGAGAGAGAAGGCTTACACAAGAAATATCAATGAATCGGATTTGTAATTGGATAATATCTACTCGGACAATTATATATCTCCCTCCCCGGGCGAGGGCCAAACATCACAGCCCTCAAGTGAACCTCCAGGGCCTACCATCCCACCCCTGGAGGTCACTGGCTACAAGCGCTATAGGCCAAGATGTAAAAAAAAAAAAATAATAATAATAATATATTATAAAAAGGCATCAGAAAATAAAAGTGGTAATAAGTGCAGGATCCGTGAGCCTCTCTTCCCATGCCACGCAAGGGGACAAAAGGAGTGGCGTTGGTTGGCCTTGATGTGACGTGTGTGTTTCCTTCCCAACCCCCAAAGGAGATTCCCAACCTATCCCGGCGAGCCCTCACCCTGCCACGCCTGCCCCTACACCACCACCACCCAATACCACACCAGGTAGGGTCCCCACCCATGTGTTTCTAGCTTACGGACTCCACCGGCCAAGGCAGGAAGCATGGCTAGGTTGATAATAAGTCCATTGCATTTATTATATTATATTTTTGTTTTCATTTGTGTCTCAAGTCAAAATGTATAAGAAATATTACGTGACAGATACAATTCTTGATTTTTTTTTTTTTTTTTTTTTTTTTACCATTTTCTTTTTCATTTTTTTTATTTTTTTTTTTTTTTTTTTTTTTTTTTTTTTTTTTTTTTTTTTTTTTTTTTTTTTTTTTTTTAGGGGCATGTGGTGCTTGTAGACTTGCTTACTGCTCACAAGTTTTTTTTCTCAATTAATATAACTGTTCTGGATGTACGGTTTGAATTTGTCCATTTGTCTGCGTCTACCACTATATCACGGTTCGTATACAGATCCTCATCCTTATATATATTGGTACCTGGAACTGTCGCCGATAGGAACACTCGCCGACGTCGACGAGTGTTCCTTTTTTTCACATCGGCGAGTGTTCCCATAGCCCGTGTTTCTGCATTCAGGGATTAAATACCAACACTAACCTGAATAGTTAGGCTAGTTATGTGGTTAGGTTAGGTTAGATTCCTTTTCATATACTACAACTTGAACTGTCGCCGAAAATGTACACGTCGGCGAGTGTTCCAATGTTGGCGAGAGTTCCTATCGGCGACAGTTCCATAAACCTATATATTTAGTTCGTCATACAGATCAGCGAGTTGGTATGCACGTACAAATGTTATGAGGTGTGGAGAGAGGGAGGGAGGGGGGGTTAGGTAGCTGTTGTAACAAGAGAATCAACATTTATAGCGGTCCTTTCCCTTATCTCCTTATCATGAGGCAACCCTCCACCTTATCTGACATCTTATCTCTTCCGGGTTATGTCTTTCCGGGAAGCAACATATATGGAGTGACTTGTCTTAACTGGCATTGATGAACTGAGTGGGTTAAGTACTTATTACTACAACCACTTCTACTACTACGACACACTACTACTGCTGCTACTACTACGACACACTACTACAACCACTTCTACTACTACTATTACAACCATTTCTACTACTACTTCTACTACCACTACTACTACTACAACCACTTCTACTACCACTAGTCCACTACTACTACTACAACCACTTCTACTACTACTTCTACCACCACTACTACTACTACAACCACTTCTGCTACTACTTCTGCTTCAACTACTACTACAACCACTTCTATTACTACTACGACACACTATCATTTACTATCTACTTCCACCCTCATTAATTACTACTATACTATACTACAACTACTACTATATATACTACTTATACTACAATGTCTGCAGAGTCATGATTTGGTCACGTCTGGAATTCTGTAACTACTTTATTGTCTCCTTTCAGTGTCATTGTTCTCGCCCTCTGTTGGTCATGCACTCAATCGCACGCGACCTTGTAACTGGATGTGACTCAACTTTTCTTTGTTTCCGCCGTCATGAATCAGCCAGAGATAGATAGAGAAAAGAAGGGGGTAGGTAGGGGGCAGGGTAATCGACTTTCTCTAGCCTCATCCCCTGGATAACTGGGTATCATAACTGGATGTGACTCAACTTTTCTTTGTTTCCGCTGTCATGAATCAGCCAGAGATAGATAGACAGAAAAAAAGGGGGAAGGGGGACCGGGTAATCGACCTTCTCCAGCCTCATGTCCCTCCGTCCGGCTGCTTCTTGCAAACGTGGGGGCTTGCAGGGGTAGGGACGAAAAGGGAGGGTGGGGGTAAAACTAGTTATGATATTAGGAGGGGAAGAGGGGGGGGAGAGTGGTTGGCGGCTGGCGGACGGACACCCTGACGCCACCTCTCTACTCTCGACGCCCACCCCCACACCCCCACCTGGACGCCAAG
>JACEEZ010004092.1:496132-516132 GCA_016584305.1 Chionoecetes opilio | reverse complement strand
CTTCCAAACAGAGAGAGAGAGAGAGAATTCGTGCCTTCCAAACAGAGAGAGAGAGAATTCGTGCCTTCCAAACAGAGAGAGAGATAATTCGTGCCTTCCAAACAGAGAGAGAGAAAATTCGTGCGCTTCTGTTTTCGTCTTACTTGTTGTCTAAATTGCACCCTCAGAATCTAACCTTTTTCTTCCGTCTTTCCTTATATTCTTTAGTGTTTTTATGCATTTTGGCAGCGTCGTCTTGGCTACCCTTGCATTTGTCTCTTCCTCCTTCCTTTCCTTCCTTCGTTTCCCTCTTCCTCCTTTCTTCCTTCCTTCCTTCCTTCCTCCTTCCTTCCTTCCTCCTTCCTATCATTCCTTCAGTTGCCTCTCCCTCCTTCCTTTCCTTACTTCATTTCCCTCTCCCTCCTTCCTTTCCGCCCGTCAGGGTGGCAAGGTTGGTAGAGACGTGAGCTTGCAATGTGCAGAGTCCCTGCGCATTCGGTCAGCGGTTCGAGTCCGCCTAGTTCGTGCTGACGTGGCGGCGCTTTGTATAGTCAATAACCTTGTAGTTGGTACTTGGAAAGTGTCTAGATAGGATGAAAATCTTATCTTATCTTATCCTTCCTTTCCTTACTTCATTTGCCTCTTCCTCCTTCCTTTCCTTAATTTACCTCTTCCTCCTTCCTTTCTTTATACTTCATTTGCCTCTTCCTCCTCCCCTTCCTTCCTTCATTTGCCTCTTCCTCCTCCCTTCCCTTCCTTCCTTCCTCCTTACCTTCAAACGAGTACACATTACCATCATGTATCACTGTATCAATGTATCCTTTGTCTGTCTCTCTCGTTATCACCAATAACAAACAACACAACAACAACAGGATTAATCGCCTCACTCAAACCTGCACACCCGAACCACCGTTCATGCGATGCTTCGAAGTTCCACAAAGCATTCAAACTAAGCAATTTGTTCCCAGCGTTGATTTCATTCCTGTCGACAAAACACTTTAATTTACACCTTAATAGCGATTGATGGGAGTAACGCTTTGACCACCTTTTGTAGCCGTTCTGAGAGAGAGAGAAAGAGAGAGAGAGAGAGAGAGAACTAGCTATAACGTATAATCTTGCCTCAAAAATCCATAGAGAAAGAAAAAAAAAAAAAGAGAGAGAGAGAGAGAGAGAGAGAGACTCTAGGTATAACGTACGTATAATCTTGCCTCAAAAATCCATCATGATAATTGCTTGAAAAGATCCGTGAACGATAATGTTAATCACCTTGGTTTATTTGCAAATTTATGCGTAGGGTGATTAAGATTTTTCGATAAGAGGGAAAAATTGGAGCATCACTACTTTTACTTTTCAGTGTTATTCACCTCAGGCTTGATCACGTGCTGGACTGTGTGTGTGTGTGTGTGTGGTGTGTGTGGCAGAAGCGGGTCACCAGCGAAGTATTTGGGTCTATCAGCCATTACCACTAATAGAATTGTTATTTAACGACCATTTCCATGACGAAAGAAGGGAAGGAAGTTGCTGATTTCACAATACTACAGAAAAAAAACCTCCGGACGCATATTCCCCAACTCTATGCGATTATGTGGTTTCTGAGTGAAGACGCTTGGCTGTAGCTCCGAAACTAACCATAAGATAATATCGAAAATACCCTCATTGTGATTCCCATACAAAGTTATCCAGGATTATACAGGAAACATACCTTACCCTAACCTAACCTAAAGAAACCTAACCTGACGTGTTCAAGAGTAAACGCGACATACTGTTCCAGAAAACGGAAATATGCCTCCCGGACAATACCAGAATCGTCACATTTTCACCGCAATTCTGCCACTAACGCCCCGGGGGAACGAAATTTAGTTGGCGAATAGACAAAATTAGGTTATCAGACTTAACTTCGTCCTCTGTATACCACCACCAGCACCACCCATTTCAGTGAACACCTTTCTCTTACACGTTCCTGGATGACAGTCGTGCGTAGAATACGTAGTTGAGTCCTGGGTGGTGCCAAGTGCGGGAGGAAAGCGGGGAGAGGGGAGGTTATTGGGGTAGGGTAGGAGGAAGAGAGGAGGAAAGCGGGGAGAGGAGAGGGTTGAGGAGGAAAGCGGGGAGAGGAGAGGGTTGAGGAGGAAAGCGGGGAGAGGGGAGGTTGTTGGGGTAGGAGAGGGTTGGGGAGGGAAGGAGGAAAGCGGGGAGAGTGGAGGTTGTTGGGGGAGGAGGGGAGCTTATTGGGGTAGGAGAGGGTTGAGGAGGGAAAAAGGAAAGCGGGGAGAGGGGAGGAGAGGGTTGAGGAGGAAAGCGGGGAGAGGAGAGGGTTGGGGAGGGAAGGAGGAAGAGAGGAGGAAAGCGGGGAGAGGGTAGTATGAGGCAGGGAATGGAGAAAGAGTCGCGTGAGGTGAGACAAGGAAGGAAATGAAAAATGACGGGATGTGACATTGGGAAAGAGGTGGCGTGAGTTACATGCATATACTTTAGGGCACTAAGGAGGGTGGGTAGGTGCATATACTTTAGGGCACTAAGGAGGGTGGGTAGGAGGGGCAAAGGCGTCTAGGTAGCGTGTAAAGACGTGATGTGTGTGTGGATGCGTTTGTATGTTAGTTCAGTCTCACATCAATACTTAGTGAGGCGTGAGAGAGAGGCAAAGTGATCTATACATAATATAAAGAGAGGTAAGAGGGACAGAGAGAGAGAGAGAGTGTGTGTGTGTGTCTATCTATCTATCTGTCTCTACCTACCTATCTATCTGTCTGTCTATCTATCTATCTGTCTCTACCTACCTATCTATCTGTCTATCTATCTATCTATCTATCTAACTATAAATCTATCTATCTGTGTCTATCTATCTATCTATCTATCTAACTATAAATCTATCTATATCTGTCTGTCTGTCTGTCTATCTATCTATCTATCTATCTATCTATCTAACTAACTATAAATCTATCTATCTATCTATCTGTCTGTCTATCTATCTATCTATCTATCTAACTATAAATCTATCTATCTATCTATCTGTGTGTGTTAAGGGGCAGGATTGGTAAGAGGTGCATGTGTTATACGTGTGTAAATGGGCGGAAAAGGTGGAGTGGCTCTACGTATTAAGCCAGGGGACGAAAGGTCAAAGGTGGGAGCCTGGGTGTGTGTGAGTGTTAAGCTACCGGGAAGATGTGGAGGGTGGAAAGTTTGTAACAGTAGGAGGTACTGTACTGTTGCGTCACCTAAAACGAGTTCTTATCTACGGCGTGGGAGGCAAAGCGAGGTGGTGGTTTGTGTGTGGAGGGGCGGATGTGTGTGTGTGTGTATGTGATAGCTATGATGCGTTGACTAGCCCCAGTTCAGCTTTTCAATGGAGAGAAGGGAAGGAAGGTAGGCAAGGAAGATTAATTGTTCCTATCTTGGCCGAAAGTTGTGGCGTATCAACTTAATGTGGCGGAAAGTGGAAACGAGAAGGAAAAAGTTAGAAAATGAAGTGAGGAAGAGCAGGAGAAGTAATAATAATAAAAGTAATTTAATTCTCACCCGAAGGCATGCGAGAAAAACAACAACAACAAAACATAATAAACAGATATGTGGGAATGAACGTAAGTACTAAAGCAAAGAAGTGTAAAGAAAGGGGGGAGAATGAGGAAGAGGAAGGGAAAATGTGTTGTTATGATTTCGAAGGTTACGCCCAGCTCTTCCTGCAAATCTTCAGGTACCTACTCTCAGGGCGTGGTCACTGAGGGGCGCCGCTGTGAGGGAGGGTTGTCGTCAGGTAGATAGTGTCTTTATCAACCCTCCCCTTAACTCTCCCTCTCTCAGTGTGGTAGCCCTCTCAGTCCCTCTCCTCTTCCGTATCTTTGCCACCCGCTACCTCTGTTCTCTTTCCCAGCGCATTTATCTACTCCTGCCCTCAGACCTCACCGCTCATCCCTCCAAACGTGGTGTAGGGGACAAGAGGTAAATGAAGGAAGGAGGAAGAGGCAAATGAAGGAAGGGAAGGAAGGAGGAAGAGGCAAATGTAGGAAGGGAAGAAAGGAGGAAGAGGCAAACGAAGGAAGTGAAGGAAGGAAGAAGAGGCAAATGAAGGAAGGGAAGGATAAAGACAGACGGAAGGAGTTAAGAGAAAGGAGTGATGCGAGGAATGAGCTTATGCGAGGTAGAGAGGGAAAGAAGTTGGAAATGTTGATTTAAAGACGTTTATTCTTCTAACTACTTATACCATTGCTGTTGTTAGTGATACTTCTACTAGTACCACTACCACTATTTCTTACTTACTTACTTTTACCACTCCTAACGTTACTATCACCTCAACTACCATTTTATTTACTCAGTCAGTCACTACCACGACCTTTATCTGCCATGACTTGGTATGATAATCTTCTGTCCATATTATTCCTACTTCTCGCCTCCCCCCTCCCTTGCATCCCACCACCTCTCGCCTCCCCCCTCCCTCCCTCCCTTCCTTCCCGCCGCCGCCGCCGCCACACAAGCAGCAGTATAGGCTGGTCACCAAGGCCGTGCCAAGCCAACTGGGCCGCGAGCCAGCACAACCACAGACTGCGACGTTGTGCCTTCAACACGACTGAAGCAGCCACACACACACACACACACACACACAGGGGAACTCCGTAGTGTAAGGGATAGCACGCTCGGCTCACAACCGAGAAGTCCCGGGTTCGATCCCCGGGCGGAGCGAAGACAGACGGGCGGTCTTCTTAAAACCCGAGCCCCTGTCCACCCAGCAGTGAATGGGTACCGGGTGTTAGCCGAGGGTTTGTGACCCCCCTCCCGGGGTGATGGCTTCGGCCAACACTAAGAACTAAGGATGAAGATAAAAATGTTGATATGGAGACGGGGCCATACGAGCGTCGCTCTGGCCCTGTAAAATACAACTAGATGAATACAACTAGATGGATGAATACACATACACACGCACACAAACTTTCCAATGAGTTATTTCCCTTAATCATTCGTCATAGGCTAATTAATAGTCAGCCGACAGATCACTTGTTCATTTTTTTATCCAATATAATCGATTTACTTTTCTTCTGTCCTCATTTTTTTTTCATCCGCTCCTTTATCTGTTCTCCGTCGTCCTTCCCTTCCTCCTTCCGTCGTTCCCTCAGGGTCTGGCCAGGGTCGTTAAGGTGGGCCGCGCGCGATCTTCAAACGATGTCCCGTGGTGCAAGGGACACAGGTTGTGGGGCACCCAGCTGAAGGGCGTAGACTTCCAAAAAATATTTTGTTCGTAGACTTACAAAAAATATTTTGTTCGTAGACTTACAAAAAATATTTTGTTCGTAGACTTACAAAAAATATTTTGTTCGTAGACTTACAAAAAATATTTTGTTCGTAGACTTACAAAAAATATTTTGTTCGTAGACTTGCAAAAAATATTTTGTTTGTAGACTTACAAAAAATATTTTGTTCATATACTTACAACAAATATTTTTTTTGTATACTTACAAAAATATTTTGTTCATATACTTACAACAAATATTTTGTTCGTATATTTACAAAATATATTTTGTTCGTATACTTACAAAAAATACCTGTGCAGGAGGACAAAGATCCGGATCTTCAAGTCGCTTGTGATCCCTGTCTCTATGGTTGTGAGACATGGACACTAAATAGGGACTTGAAGAGACGACTCAATGCCTTTGGTAATAAGTGTTGGGAGGGGAGGCGAGAGAAAATCGTTGAATGTATGAGAGAGAGAGAGAGAGAGAGAGAGAGAGAGAGAGAGAGAGAGAGAGAGAGAGAGAGAGAGAGAGAGAGAGAGCTCATTGACTCTGATCACTTGACTAAGTAGAAAATAAAAGTGTATCCCACGTGATCCACTGGACTGCTGTTTCGGGTGTATTGTACAGAGGGACGCAAAGCAACATACTGTAGCATATTGTTTGTAGTAGAATGGACGGCAGCCAAACCACTTTGTCTTTATGTCCGATAATGATGTGCAATCTGTTGTTGCAGAGGAGCTGAGCAGTACTGAGCTGCCTGACGTGCAGGAGGCGCCGCCCCACGAGAGTGTGACGGATGGGGAGAGTGACGAAGGCAGCGTGGCCATCGCGGCGATCCTGGCGGCCCTCGGCGTGCTGTGCGTGGCGTCTGCTGTGAGTAACTACTGCCACCCAGGAACTTAACCCCTTGAGGCCCAGAACGTAATTTTCATTGTAATTTGGGTGCTATTAGACGATTTTTAGTGAATATAAGCAATAGTTTATAGATATGACCTGTTTAGTATCCTTGACCACTAACTAATTTGGTATATTCAGTTACTTTTCGTAATTATATGGCTCGACAACACACAATTGTTTTATTGCAAAGGAAAGATCTGGGCGTCAAGGGGTTAACGACCATTGCTAATTAATTATATGTAAAATACCTTAGGGCAAGGAAGAATCATAAGGGCTATTGATCGCAAAATACTGGATCGTACCTTTCATTGTGTGTGTGTGTGATGGTAATGAGGACCGAATTCAAGGACCTTCCAACCCTGCTTGGATAAAAAAATTTTTTACCCCAATCCTCCCCGGCAGCTGGCGTACGTCATCTACCGGTACTTCCGCAAGCGATCAGTGCACAGCATGAACTTCGACAACCCGGTGTACAAGAAGACCACCACGGAGGACGGCTTCCACCTGGACGGCCAACAACGCAACAACGCCTGCTCTCGGGGCTCTTCAGGAGGACCTCAGTTCCAGCACCGGCAGTATGGCGTCACCTCTCCAGAAGACGTAAGTACCTGCTCGTGACAAGGCCGAGGGCATCGCCGCCTGCACAGCCTGCGGGTCCCTCAGGAGAGGATGAGAGGCAGCAATGTCATATATAGTTTATCGTGAGAGTTTAAATTTGTCAGGTATTTTGGTGAGCATAATGGGGTGGCCTGTGTCTTGGCCTTCATGCACCAAAGCGTTCCTTCCCAAAAAGTTGTTCAAGAATAGTTTTCCTCAAATTGAATATTTTAACCTCATCCAGTAGGACTAGTGTAATATAGATGAATATTTTTCTAGTTTTTAGGTAGTGAGAATATATTTAACATGATTTCTTAACTCTGACTTTCACTTGGCGAATGATTGATTGGCTTCAGTTACATGAAAACTAATTTCAAGACTGTTTTCATAATTTATACAAAGTTTTGTGCCACTAATACAATAACCTGCAGTGCATCTGTTCTCACTGTGGCCTTCAAGTTGAGCCTTTGAGCAATGCGCCTCACCAGCACCCGCACCGACGCCTCATCTGGTTGTCAGCATCTCTGCACCTCGCCTGTGAATGTCAGTCTGTAAAATCTAGATCGAAAATTCTTTAATCAAATATTAAGGAAGCTTGACTGACACTAATCATTTGACTACATCTTCAGATATAAATCAACCATATCAAAATGTAGTTTCATGATTGTCCGGATATAAAGATCTAATGACAAGATAATGTTATTAACCCCTTCACGCCCACATCTTTCATTTGCTATAAAAAATTGTCTGTTGTTAGCCATAAAATTACGAAAGGTGACTGAATGTGCCACATTAGTGGACAAGGATAATAAACAGGTCATATCTATAAAATATTGCTTATATTCACAAAAAAGCTTCTAATGGTACTCAAATTACAATGAAAATTACGTTCTGGGCCTCAAGGGATTAAATCTATGGTGCAATTGAAACAGCTCGTGCAACAAAATGAGGCCTTGGTAGCCAGGAGTGTCTGTTCATTCTTATCTCTCTATTAAGTCTCTCATTAACTATTAACAAGCTAATCAGATGCATTGCGCCTCACTGAGCACTTGTCTCCTGCACTAACGCACCTTCTTCCACCTCCATCCCTAGGGCCTTTGTGAGCCAATGGTTAACACGCTCAAATTTTAATGACGGTAAGCCACAACGGAGGTACTTTGTGGTTGTGCTTCTGCATGCCTTGCTTGCTTCATTGTGTTGTGACAGTCTTGTTAGGATTAAGCACATGTGTAGATTAGATCAGCTTTATTGAACTGTTACATTAAGAAGAATGATGGCTGGGAAATTGACTAGCTGTTGATGTCACATTGCTTGGAATAACTCTCTCTCTCTCTCTCTCTCTCTCTCTCTCTCTCTCTCTCTCTCTCTCTCTCTCTCTCTCTCTCTCTCTCTCTCTCTCTCTCTCTCTCTCTCTCTCTCTCTCTCTCTCTCTCTCTCTCTCTCTCTCTTATAAGCTTGAATTAATATTTTCTGCTGTATAACAGAACCACATCTCAAATTGTTTATTTCTAGCAAATTTTTTTTTTTTTTTTTTTTCCCTCAGGGCACAACAGTGAGTAGATTAGATTTTTTTGCTATTTTTTTTCCATTAACCCTCTACCAGTCCTTTCATGATAGACTTGTATTCGAAAAAATATTTAAAAAAATTGGTGATAATAGCGTAGTAGTGGCTTCTATCCCTGCATTTCGGGAAGTATTATATTGACGGTCAGTTCTAAAAAGTGGCCAAGTATCATAGCATGTATGTATTTACTGTATATATGAGAATTTACTTTGTAGTTTTAAATCTTTCATGAATAGCGTAACATTTATTGAGCATGAGTGTCTGTGTTCATGGTAAACAATCTTATTCTGTTTGCCTCCCTCTGTTGTGTCTCTCCAAGCAGAGGTGTGTGTGTGTTGTGTTCATAGGTGGGCGCGATAACGAAAAAATGTATCACGATAACCGATAAATCGATAATGATAACCTTATCGGCAATAACCGATAATTGATAACTGGCGATAAATTTATCACCCGATAAGGCGATAACCAATAAATCGATAAATCCAAAATTCCGATACTAGCGATAACGATATTGATATTTTAAATAAAAAATTTAAATGCTATCAGTAAACTGTTAGAAAACCCTTCATTTACCTTTTGCACACTAATATCTTCTAAATAGTAAAGCACTGCTAAATTACAATAAAAATAGGATCAGTTTAGAATAGGGGCGTAAGTGTTCAAAACGTTAATAAACGGATATTAAAGAATAGCACCGAATAGTACATACATTCATAAAATTTTTATACACTTGCACAAAAAATTAGAATGGAAGAAGCACGGGAACATAGGGAAAAAATCATCAAAACGCGTAAAACCGGGAGCGCGCAGGAGCAACACCTCCCCGTCCGACAGCTGGTGAGAGACTGAAGCTGAGCGAACGTTTTGAGAAGACATCAAGATGGTTAGCTGGGTTTAGACCGTTGTTCGGTTCCCAGCTCGGACCCACCTATTTCTGCCTCCAAGGCACGCGCAGCTCGCCCCTGGGCTAAACTGGAACCAAAAAATGAAATTATTGATTATCGCTAGTTTGGAACCAAAAGTATCGGCGATACCAATGCATCGATAACGCGGGATTTTTTTTATCGGATAACCGATAACCCGATATCGTTATCACGATAACGCCTACCTATGGTTGTGTTGTGTGTGTGTGTGTGTGTGTGTGTGTGTGTGTGTGTGTCGGGCTTCTTTTGCTGGCTGTAACTGTGTCATGGTGGGTTGTGTGATGGCACTTTTTGGGTAATAGTCTCACCAGGACGCATATTGCCGAAGTCTATTGCTGTTCGGGACTCATGGAAATTAGAACCAATCAGTCTCTCTCTCTCTCTCTCTTTTCCCATGTCTTCTTCTACATATTAGGAACATATCAACGGGGAACACATACTCCTTCCGCTCTCACCGCGTACTCTGAGTGGTTCTAATTTTCCCGAGTCCCGAACAGCAATAGACTTGGCCAATATGCCACCCGGTGACTTCATTAGTATTATTTGGATAACTAGATTGTGGTGGTGTGTTTTATTTAATTTGTGTTTGTTATGCATTGAGCAAAGTGTTTGATATCATTGTGAGCCAAGCTTATAGTCTGCTGGTTTCACTAAGTCTACAGAGTTTAATATTTCACAACAGAAAATTATGTTGCCCTTTTTTCTGATTCAGTCCTTTCAGCAAATTGTAGGAAGATGGTTATCAAATTATTATTGCAGCAATCACTTTGATATATGCATCTTGCTCTGAGGTTACTGACAATATAATTATAAAAATTGATGACCAAATAACGCTATTGTTACATCAATCATTAATTATCAAGATGATTTACATGCTTTATGAATTTGCAGTCGTTGGAACCTCTCACAAACGGTGGCAGCAACAACTTTGTGTGAGGCGGACCCACCGCCCCCCCAGCCTCCAGCCTCCCCTCCCTGAGGCATCATGTGCCAAACGGCCAACACAGACTCCTTATGATAATATATACAAATATATATTTTACTGATTTATGAGATTGGCAAATACTGCCATAGAAATTCATCGTTTTGATTGGATTTTCTTGTCTCGAAATAGTCTAGGTGAGTGAGCAAGTGTGTAGTGAAGAGGAAGATATGTGTGCCATGTCAAGGCAGCAAGTGTGTAGTGGAGAGGAAGATGTGTGTGACATGTCAAGGCAGCAACTCAAGAGTGCGTAGGAGAAGTTTGAAACCTTGCTCCTCATAGACAAATTAATTCAATATTTGACATATGAACTAGAACTGTAATGGCATCAGATCCCTGCCATCAGTGTAGCACAAGAACTGTCTGCTGGAGCAGTGAGAGCCTGGCAGTGAATGGCCTCTGCTGAACAGAGACCCATTGAAGGCATTAATCCTTGCACTTCTTATAGCCAAAGAAATGACACTGAACGCTTGGTGGTCCCCCGGTGCGTCAGGTGTGGGACCCCCAAGGGCCATCCAAGAGGTGGACTGACCAGTAGACGGAAGGTCTGTGGTCTGCCGTGCGGCCTACACTGGCATGGCGGGACAGCTTGTGTGACGAATGTGTTGCATGCTCACAATCTACTTGCCAAAAAATTTTCAGAGTTGCCATTTTTACAACTAAAGCCCGTAAATGACTCAAGACTTTTTAACCAAGATAAATAACCTCATAGACATATAATCAATAATCAAGACAATAACTTCAAGACTTTTTGTATATATTCATTCATATACAGTAATTACATAACGTAAAGATATCACACTTCCATTCTTTGTTACAAGAAGCCAGTATCACAATAACTACCATGCTTAAACTTAACTTGTTTGTCAGTCATCAGTGCAATCAGAATTACTATTACCATTATTTTAGAAAGATTAATTGCTTGATTTTGCCATCAGTAACCCACCTCACCTGTGGAAAAGACTACAAGGGAATATTTGTTGCCTTCTAACTATGGACTTTCAGGAAAATAGAAATGGTGTCAATCTGGAATAACCATCACAAGAGCCACACAGACTCGCGAGGGTGTGTGGCGTGCGCAGTTTTTTCTAATGAGTACAAAGGCATTTTGAGTATTTCCCTATTTAAGATTCCTATGATGTTACTTTTAGACAGTGTTCATGATTAGTATTGTGCTTGTGACTTCCCTCCACACTCTCATTCAGTTGTCTAACATTTAAATCGCATGAATTCCCGAGACGAATCAAGAAAACTTCATCAATGGATCAGAAAATAGGAAGTTAGATCTGAATTATAGCAAGTGATACTTTTTATATGAATTAGGATGAATAGCAATTGTTTGTGAGTTTAGTCGAGGCACATTCTAAAAGTTGGTGATGTTGGGTATTGAAAATGAGAAAGATTGAGAAAATAATCCGTTGATTTAATCTATTTATTCTTTGTATAGTATGTTTAGTTTTATAGCTTATGTTTCAGAACTTTGGTTTTGGGACCTCAAGCTATATATACACTAGCACAAATGTACATATTTCAGTTATCTTCCTTAATTAATAGTGTTGAATTATACGTACATACATGCACATTTTTTATGCATTTTGTTAAGTGTTGCATACCAAGTGGGCAGCAGTGTGTAGTCTGCCTGCTGCCATCTTCCACCACCACCACCACCTTCCACAATGCACTCGTAAGTTTGGTGCAGGAACAAGGCTGCATCTCTCTGTGCCAAGGTACACACACACACACACACACACACCACACACACACACACACACACACACACACACCCGTAGGTCTCCCGATGTGTATATAAATAGAAGGGAAGATTCATCATCACATTGGTTCACTTTGACTGATGCACAATTTTGGTCCTTGGATACGTTATGAATAAGGCCTATGCTCTTTTTTGTGTGTGAAAAGCCAAGAAAGTAGGCCTTATTGTAATCCTTGCAGGCTCAAAAATGGATGATCCCAGTCTCCAAACAGCGAGGACGAAATTGCCCATTCTAGTCCGGTGTATTGTTAAGAGTTTATTTTGGCTTGTTGGTAGGAGGTAATTAGGGAAATGTAGTATGTCTCATTTTGTCAGTGTGCTTTTCTACCAGTCAGTATCTTTTGTGTGTAAAATGTAGAATTACGTGTAGTAGAAACCATTCAACACAAGCCATTCAGTGTGATTTTATACATGTAAAAAAGTTAACATGAGTTTTTAAGCAAGTCATAATGTTGGAATCAAGCTGAAGAGCCAGAGGGATAAGGATGAGGAGGTCACCTGAATGAGATCAAGCTTTGTCTGGATGTAAATAGTTCCATGGATGGCTCAGGAGTCACTAGATATGGATAACACCTCAACAAAGAGAGGATCAATGTACCGCTGCTGCTGGTTCCTCTCAGTCTCGGCAGAACTGCTCTAAGCATGTGTTCTGGTGTGTTATAACTTATATGTAGATTGTTCATCTGTTCTCTAGGTTTGCCTCCTTTCCTCTCTTGTCTGATATTCAGAAAGGAGAGGTCACCTAGTAGTGGTACACACTTAGAAGAGACTTGTCCACACTATCTCTAGCTTGATATATACCTTGTCAGTGTTTACATTACAAACTTTCATTGAAATTGTCACATGCCAAGATCTTTGTGTAAAGGCAAACATAATACAGTTGAACCCTATTTTATCAGACTAATATAATAATAATATAATAGTACTGGTCTTTTGCCAAAGATGGCTTGGGAGGGAAGGATCCTCATCCTGCTGGACAACTTGCTGTCATGGCAGACTTGTCCTGCAGCTTGTGGGAGTTTATGGTCTTCAACTTATCTGTCTCTGTGACTGGACCAAACACTTACATTGTATCATGTGCTTGATACTAGAGCAGTTTGCTTCTCTGCCTTAGATGTTTTGTTCCATTAATCTAAAGTAGATCAGGACTGTGTTTCATGAATTACTTTTTTGTAAAATTGTGATCAAATGTAAATCGCTTGCCATTTATGAAAAACTAAAATTTCATCCATAAAAGGCAAAGTATAATATTAAACACTGGCCTTTAACTGTTAGAAGAGACCCTTGTCTGCTAAAGTGGGGTTTTACTGTAATTATACTAAGAGTGACGGGTATGTGGCAAATGTACAGTGAACCTCGACTACATGTCTCGCCTCATTAGGTTCATTATGCTGCCACTCAGGCTTAGTAACTGCTGGTCCAGTGTCCATCTGGTGCTAGAGTTTCTCGCATGACTGTGGATGTGACTCGGAAAAAGAAAACGTTGGAGCAAAGAACCTTCTCTCATTGGTCCCGTAGTGGAGGTTTACTGTGCAGGGATGTGAATTCCGTATTATTGTGTTGAGGCTTAAGTTTGATTTATAAATCACTTAGACAACACACACACAGTCACCTATATTAATGATCTAGTGAAAATTATTGACCAAAGATTATGGTTAAATACAATCTCCATGAGACTGACATCGTGGGGGCGACACACACTTAAAGGAGACTTGAAAGTCCTGATTCATAATGCAAAGTTGAACAAATCTCCGATGAAATTATCAAGCTAAAGAAATTCCTATTCCTTTGATATTTGTGCTTTATGTTCCTAGAAAAGTATAGCAGTTTTAGAATGGCAGCAGCATTCATCGGGTTATGATTGTTTATGTGTATATCTGTATTATGTATGTCAAAAGGTAGCCTGTCATTATATTCCTAAATGGGTCATTAGGTTTAAACTGTGATATACAGTGTAGTCATGTTTTTGTCTCATGGTTTAAAATTGTGTACCTTAATGTGTTATTATAGACGCGGTCTATTGGTATCACACAACTGTTTATAACATGCAAAGTGAGACATTACTTTTCTACAATTAGTCTATGCGTCTTATTCATCTGATATATTGTGTATGGTGTCTTAAGCATTTTTATCAATGTGATTGACCATTTTATGAAGGTGTCCTTAGGGCTGTATGGGTGGGATTGAGTCTTGCATGAGTGGCAGGTGTGTGTACGTTTATGCGTTGCCGTGCTGAGACCCCAACATGCACTGTAACACGACATAGGAGGGCTGATGGGGAGCTGGAGGTCGTCACCCTATCATTTTATACTAAAGTTATCAGCCATTTTCAGTCTGACATCTCTGGCTCCTCAGTGTTTTGATGAGCATTTCTCACTACAACCTTAACTCTTCACAAATTTTCTTATTACCATAAAAGTCAAATGCTAAACAAATAATTCCTCCAATTGTCCTTTGCCACAAAGTTTGCCAGCAATTTGTCGTCTTTACAAGTGTCGTGTCCCTCACGGGTACTGAGAGCCTCCCTGGTGTGGACTCTTGAATGGCTTTACCCTCTCCATCTTCCACTTCTTTATCACAATGATATGTCACAGTGGTGGAGTCACAGTGTAAGGGATCCATACTGAATGCCAACATGGGTTGTGTGCAGCCCATGACCGAGCTACTTTGTCCCTGATCAGTCAAAAAGGCACAAGATTGTGAAGATTATTTAAGTTTAAATTGAGTAAGCCAGTTATTGTATGCAAGCATATAACAAAATGTGATGAGAAAGAATATTTATGTCTATATATTAAGATAAAAATATAATTAATATAAGCACTGCTAAGCCATATAAATAGGTCTTTTAATAACTCCCGTGGGCTGGATTTGGAGGTAAAAGGGTTGGCTGAAAACCTGATTCCACCATCAAAGTAGTGCATATGACCTGACGTCTGGCGCATCCCCATTACCATCAAGGCATTAAATCCATCAATCAAGGCTAGATTTTATGGCATAGCAGTGATTATTGTGATTTATATTTATCATAATATAGATATATTATTTTATCATTATAAAAGAAGTGATACATACGGCATCTGAAAAGTCATTAATAACATGGGTGGGATAACTCAAATACTGGGACAATAGTCATTTGGAGGCAAGAAATGGCCTATAAGTACTGTACGTATCTGGTTATTGTCAGTCCGCAGGTCCGTCCCAGAGACCCTGTAACAAAAACAATGTAGGGTTTTGATTATAAACAAATATGGTTTGTATATGACCGGCAAGATTTACGCTTTGATCAGGTTTTGAATTCCCCACTTGTTTCCATCAAGAAAGAATTGTAACATAAGTAACTCCATCTGTGAATATCAGTGCCAGGAATCACAATTTTGCTTACAGCGCGCGTCCCTGTGGCATATTCCCGTTCTCTATAAGACTATGTGGTTTCCGAGTGAAGACGCTTGGCTGTAGCTCCGAATCTAACCATAGGATTGTCACGAAAATACCCTCATTGTGATTCCCACGCAAAATTACTCTACTTTGGCCAACACAAACTTCCTTACCCAATCCGTAACCTAATGTAACCTAACCTGACGTGTTCAAGAGTAAACGCCACATACTCTATCAGACAACGGGAATATGCGTCCCTATGAGGCCCAGCGAGGCAGTGAGGGTGGCTGAAACGAGTGAATGCCCAGCGTGAATGTTGTTTCTTTACTTCATCCAATATTTCAAATCCACCAAGCTTTGAGCACAGTGTCCAATTTGTGCTTATATTTAGGTTATTACTATGGTATTGTACATTAGAGTATTGTAACTCAATTTCATAACAAAACACTTCATTTAACACAGTTGTTTTACTCTCCACTTTATATGCAAGGATTTTTCGACTTGGGAAAAAAAATGACTATTGGCAAGAGAGGAACATGCCATTAAAAAATTATTACGGTTTTTTCGCCTCGTAAAAAACAAAAATAGACTATAGTGGCAAGAGGAACCTGCCATTAAAAATTATTGTCTAGCTGAAGAGGAAATATGGGAAACATTTTACATACAGAATGAAAAGACTGTAACAGAGAGAAGTAGACTGAGCAAGGGACGAAGATTGATTGATTTAATGCCAAAAAAGGGGAATGTGCCAGACATCAGAAGTCATATGGCACTATGGCAAAGCATAATAAAGGGGGGGGGGGCGGGGGTTATAGAGAAATAGCGAAACGGTGAGGGAAGGGGAAAGAACGGAATGTTACAGCAGGATGGTTAGATCAGATGCAGGATGTGGATTTGTTGGAGGAAGGAGGATAAATTTTCCAGGGAGAAGGAGGGGGATTCCGGGAGAATGTCCGCAAGACAGGGAGGTCGGGAAAAGGAGGACAAATGAGGGCAGGAGACGAAGAAAAAGTGACACCTCAGCAAGTGGCACAGGAATTTTCGCAGAGGTGGATGCAGTGGCCTTTACTGAGTGACACATGTCTAAAGTAGAAGTACATAAAAGTAGTACTATAGAGCGTGGGGAGTAAAGATCTAAGTTGCCCGAAATGTTGCCACAGACGTGTTAAGATGGACCGAAATGAAAAGCATAAGAAAATAAGGAAGCTACAAGAGGCTGTGAGACCCACACGAGTTAGTTCCTGTAAAAATAAAAATACAAATTTATGAAAAGTATAAAGATAATAAATGAACAGAAGAAATAAATGAAAAGCCTAAAACATGACAAGGCCGGAGACAAACCTTCACACTCTTACGTAAAGTGAAAAGTGTATTCCAGACTTTTTTGGGTAATCAATTTCGCCCTTCTTGGTGAAGTAATTATTTGCCTTAACAAGTTTTCTAATCAATTGACACCTTTATTATGCTACATTTTTACATAATGTTACAGACAGTGACTCCCTTCCATCAAGGCCCTAAATGCTCTGTACAGGCACACTGCACTTATCTGTAATACTTATCGCACTTACATACAAACTCCTTCGATTGAGTATCTATAAGTGTCAGCGAGTGTCGGGCGGAGGGTAACATTCACGACCCTCATGAATGTGCAGGGCCAACCAAGGCTAAGGGAAGGACTTTGGGGCCAACCACCTAAGCCCTCAAGGAAAAACATAATACGTAGCCTACATGCGCCATCGGCTTCAACTATAAATGTAACCTCCTTCCTCCAACAAATCCACATCCTACATCTTATCTAACCATCCTTCTGTAACATTTCGTTCTTTCCCCTTCCCTCATCGTTTCACTATTATTCTTTAACCCCTCCCCTTTATATGCTTTGCCATAGTGCCATATGACCTCTGATGTCTGGCACATTCACCTTTTTAGGCATTAAATCAATCAATCAATTCAACATATATATATGTCAAAAATTAAACTGTAATAGATGTAAATAAAGTTTAAAAACAAAGGTTCGACTATCAAACGCAGGCAACAAGCGCGGAATGGAGGAAGATAAACAGTCGCGGGTTGTTTGGTGGGCCACGGAATTTACGAGTAGGCTTCACCGCCTCAGTCAGTCTCCGCGCTCCGCACTGGTCATCACGGCGACGCGCGGATCTGAGCGGAAAGCAACGTGGATGAACGACCCGACCCGTCTAGTGACCAGTGAATACTCAGTGACTTAATTAATTAAACCGCGAAAGAGCAGTGTGTGTGGATGAAGGGGAGCCACAGGCGGTGGGGGTTCCTGCAGCAGTACACACAGGAGGAGAGGATTGGACTTGTTCGCCGCATGAAACGCCGACTGCCCGGCCACGTGCCCCTCGTGCTGGCCCGCGCCTCACAGTAAGTGCACCTGTACAGTACTTCCTACCAAAGTCGAACCGATAATAAGTTCGACTTTGCCCCCAACCTCAATAGACGATCGCATTTACAGGAACTACCACGTGTATATATAGGTTTCGCGGCCTCTTGTAGCTTCCTTATTTTCTAATGTTCGTATGACTTCAGCCTGCTTTTAACGTACACATGAGAGGAACGTCACTTGATGCAAAGAAGCTCAGTTTAGGAACCTCACCCTTCAGTTGCCTTGATCAACGGCTGGCTGCTCGTTCATTTGTCATGGTTCCAGCGCCAGAATATATATATTGTCTCGGTAGTCTTAACCTGCACCTTTGCCTGCACCTGTGGCGGCTTTAAAGTGACGAGTAGGATGTCACAGGTATATATATACACAACCCTTAACTGTGATGGTTGTATGTGAACGTGAATGATGGGGTCCCGATGGTGACTAGTCCCTGCACAATGCCGCGTGTGCATCCTCTCCTTTCTCAATCTCATTTATAAAGAGCGAACGATATATAGGCTCTTGGCTTACTGTTTGTCATGTTCAGTCGCACATGCAGATAAAAATACAAAAGCCCCTTCGGAAATCTAGTTACCGCGTAGGCCTATACGTCCTTACCAATGTAGACACAGGAGCGATGAAGGCTAATTTACTAAGGAGGCTCTCTCTCTCGGCTTTGGGAGCAATGAAGGGAGGCTCAGCGCGCCTCGGGGACAAGAAACCAATTTAATCTTGTACGCAGGACAGTGAGGCGCTTTGGGTGCGAGACAGTTTAGAGCTAAACACACACACTATCGGATCATTAATACTGGTCTGATAACACTTATCACGCTACCCTGATGCTGAGTGGCGCGTCTCCCCCCACCAGGTGCCGCGTGGGGACCCACCAGGAGCTGCGGGTGAGCGCCCCGGGACACCTGCGTCTGTCCCAGCTGCACTGCGCCCTCAAGGCCCGCGTGCAGGTGCCGCCCCGCCACTCCCTGATCTACTTCATCGGGGACCACCTGGCGCCCCTCACCTGCACCCTGGCGCACCTGTACCACCACCATGCCCACCAAGACCACTTCCTCTACATTACCTTCTGCCAGGAAAATGCCCAAGGCTAAGACAACACGATGAGACACAGTGACCGTATCAGGGTTCCTCGCAGCCCTAAAACAACAACGCAGTGACCGTCTGAGCCATGACACGCTGACCATGTTATCTATAGCCATCGTATTGGTTCATGTGCCCGTTATATTTTTGTACATGAAATATATATGTGTAAATATTTAAAGTATTTATAATTGTTATAATGGTTACACGATTTGCATGACCATTTCTCCGTAATATGTTTACAGTCTTTTAATAAAATAGTGACTTCAGAAAACTGTTTATGATTAGCACTCGATGCACGTGAGTCAGCAGTTGCGTACGCATGCACACACACGAGGTTGGGTTAAGTAGTGGTGTAGCTAGGTATCTATCAATGGGGGGGCACCTGGGGGGGACACTATGGCAAGCAGAGCTCAGGGGCATTCTGATTCCACATAAAAGGGTATTAGGGTATTTCGTCAGTCACAGGTCCAAGCAGATTACTGCAGCCATGGCCAGTGGGACTCCCGATTCTCATGGGGGGGGGGGGGGGGAGGCCACGAGCCAATTTGTAGCTACGCCACTGGCTATTGCTGATCTGACGTTATACAAGGTAGAAAGATAACGAGGCAACAGCCATTACTTTGCAGGGAGGACTAAACTACCACAAATTACACGTAAGCTCTCACCCCCTCCCTCCCTCTCCCACTCACAGTGGCGCCGTCAGAAAAATTTGACTGGGGTGGTCAAGGTTGAACACAGATGTAGTGTGGGGTGGCCATGGCGTTGCCATTAAAAAGAAACGGATGAATTTTCATTAGAACTCTGAATCAGATCTGAGATGGCCGTGGCCCGTGGCCACCCCCTAGATCCGCCACTGCCCACTCATTCCTCTCACTCTCTTCCACTCCCTCCCTTTCTCTCTCTACTTAACTTGCGTTGCAGAAATATGAAGAAAAGCAACAAAATTAATTATTGTTTGGCCAAAAATCATCCCCTTCCTCCCAGCTGCCTGCACACACGTCCTGCCCCGTTGCCGGCTCGCCCTCGACTGTCGCTCGTACCGGATTACTCGAGGAGATAAACATCTGCTTCGAAACACTAAAACTTTCCCTCATTTCCTTCCCACGCCCATACCTGTTGACCTTTGACCTTGACTTTGATTCTTGACATGTAACGTTATCTAAGTCTTAAATGTTAGTAAATGCGAGTTAGTAAAGGTGTTGG
>JACEEZ010004092.1:473632-491132 GCA_016584305.1 Chionoecetes opilio | reverse complement strand
CTAATTTGTGATTTTTAAGGAATATCTGGAAGTATCATGTCATTGTGAATTGGCTGAAATAGGGACTTCTAATCATTGTAACTGAAAACTGACTCCAGATTCGTGTTCAGCATGCCCGAAAACAGCTAGGAACAAATTTTCAAGCAAATCTATTTTTCAAAAACTATTGCAAATATAGCAAGGGCCTTGATTTTTTTTTAAATCACGTTTTTTTCAATAACTAAAAACCTATGGCAGATACGTGCAAGAGGTATAGAGAAGTAAATATGAAGAAGAATGAAGCACAATACCCATCGGATAATTCGGACTTTCGGCTAATTCGACCCAGGTCTCCCCCCAATTAGTTCGAATTAGAGAGGGTTTACTGTACCTTGTTCTCGTGGTACCAGAACACGTACTCGGGCGGCTCGGGCAGGTCGTGCAGGATGCAGGTCAGGTTGATCATGCTGGCCTTCTGCACGTACAGGTCCGGGCGCGAGGATCTCCCGCGAGGCTCTGGAACGAGGAAGGCTTTGTATCTCACCTTGTCTCTATACACCAGGACGAGAATTTGAGCATCTCATTTGCTCTGCAGTCTAATCAAGAAGTCTTCTTAGTCTATCTATCTATATCTATATCTAGAAAATTTACCATCAGTACTCATTGCTTCTGTATCTATGTAATTATATAATGTACTATATTTCTATCTATTCTATATCTATCTTCTATATCTTATAATTCACTCTTCATGTTCTCGTTCTTCTTCTATCTGTCATCGTAATCGTGATCATGCTCTCTGTCTCTCTCTCTCTCTCTCCCTCTCTCCTCCTCTCTCCTCTCTCTCTCTCTCTCTCTCTCCTCTCTCTCTCTCTCTCTCTCTCTCTCTCTCTCTCAGGAACTACCTCGTGTTGGTCTCGCGGCCTCTCGTAGCTTCCTTATTTTCTGATGTTCTCTCTCTCTCTCTCTCTCTCTCTCTCTCTCTCTCTCTCTCTCTCTTCTCTCTCTCTCTCTCTCTCTCTCTCTCTCTCTCTCTCTCTCTCTCTCTCTCTCTCTCTCCCTCCCCTCTCTCTCTCTCTCTCACACACAGTCCTCACCCAGCACTTTGAGGTTGACAGTGAACACCTTGACGGGTTTAGTGCTAATCTGACACTCGTAAGTGCCTTGGTCGCGTGGCTGAGCGGACGTAATTCTCAGCGTCCACTGGTTCGTGCCCTCCTGGTGCAGCGCCTCGTAGCGGAGATCCGTCGTGTAGGTGAAGCGGCTCACTGTCAGGATCCTTAGGTCGCGGCTTCGAATCCAGGACACCTGCAGGAGGGAAAGGAAGGGAGGAGAGCGTGAGATATGGAAGCGATGTGTATGGAATCCGTGGCAATCCTTCTGGCGTAATATAGACTAAAGGAAGGTTGTGAGTTCAAGATAAAAGGGATTATTGAGAGAAGGAAGAGAAGAAAAGGGAGGAGAAGCGTGAGATATTTTACAGGAACTACCACGTGTAGGTTTCGCAGCCTCTTGTAGCTTCCTTATTTTCTGATGTGTTTAAGTAAATTAAGAAATTATATTATTTTAATATAATCTTTTTTTTTCTACCTATATTTATAGGTCTATTTTTAAACCTATATTTATAGGTTTGGTGAGATTAGGTTAGGTTAGGTTTAAATGTATTTGTTTTGCCAATGAAAATATTAGTCCTAGAGGAAACATTAATAGGGTAACAAAAAACAAACGTTAAGTCTGAGGTGTTTTACCTATTGATATACAGTAAAAGGTATCTCAAAAAAGGGGTACACCTTTGATTTTCAGTAAAAAATCGTATTTTCTTAAATAACTCGAAAACTATGAGGTTTACAGGAAATTTCCACGAATGAGTACAGACAGAGCTTGAGCAGGCCTTGCTGATGAGCCATAGCAAAATGAATTTGGAGTTTAAATAAGTGATAACATTGTTTTGCCAATGAAAATATTAGTCCTAGAAGAAACATTTTAATAGGGTAACACCAAATATTAGTATATGTTCAAATAAAGTAAAATAATATGTTCAATAATATTTCAATAATATGTTTGATTATTTTATGTTCGTTTTTTTGTAATCTTATGAAGAGAGAGAGGAGAGAGAGAGAGAGAGAGAGAGAGAGAGGAGAGAGAGAGAGAGAGAGAGAGAAGAGAGAGAACAACACAGGACACCTTACCATTCTTTTCCCAAGGGAGTGAACACGACAGTGCAGCTCCGCCCGCCTCCCCACGTGGGCGGTGACCTCGGAGGACATCCCGGGGTCAAAGTAGGGCTGGTCGGTGACGAGGGGCGGCGGGGGGATCAGCTCTTCGCCCCTCACGCCCCTCCCCCCAGAACCTTCGCCTCGTACTCCTGCAGAAGGGAACCATGGAAAGAGATGGTTGATTGATTGATTGGTTGTAATGCCCCCCCCCCAAAAAAAAAATTATAATAATAGACTATAGAAAAGATGGGTCAGGGAAGGATGTCTTAGCAATACAAAGAAAGAACAGACAGCAACAGTCCAGTATTTGAGGTTATTGATTGATTTAATGCCAAAAAGGGGAAATGTGCCAGACATCAGGTCATATGGCACTATGGCAAAACATAAAAGGGGGGGAGGGGTTATAGAGAAAGAGTGAAATGGTGAGGGAAGGGGAAAGAAAGGAACGGATTGTTACAGCAGGATGGTTAGATCAGATGCAGAATGTGGATTTGTTGGAGGAAGGAGATTAAATTACTCAGGGAGAAGGAGGGGATGAGAATAATGTTATAATCACGTCACGAAAGAGGAGATTGATTCATTGATTACATTTATTGCCATTATTTACAATTCTTTATATGTCAGAGATTATGCCGTAAACTATAACAGACCTGCTCCATTCAGCCGAAACTTTTACAAACCTATTGATTAGATATTAGTAATAAAGCATATTGTATGAAAAATATGAAAATTAGAAAATAAACTGAATTATTGTATATTAATTAAAGTAAGGTATTGAAGAATCCTTATCTCTCTCTCTCTCTCTCTCTCTCTCTCTCTCTCTCTCTCTCTCTCTCTCTCTCTCTCTCTCTCTGTCTGACACTATCCCCCTTTTTGCATTAATCTCTCTCTCTCTCTCTCTCTCTCTCTCTCTCTCTCTCTCTCTCTCTCTCTCTCTCTCTCTCTCTCTCTCTCTCTCTCTCTCTCCTTACGAATGAACCCCGCAAAACAGCATTAGGGGTTCGAGGTTCAAGAAGCAGTGCGGGGTTTCTGTGCGGCAGTGTGTGGACAGCGGGTGTGGGTGGTGGTGGTGATGATGCAGGGTGGTGTGGTTGTGTGATGATGATGGAGGTAGTGGTGTGGGTGGTGGTGATGATGCAGGGTGGTGTGGTTGTGTAATGATGATGGAGGTTGTGGTGGAATGTGGGTGGAAGGTGGATGGTGGGATTATGGTGTGGGTGGTGGTGATGGCGGTGGACGGTGTCGTTAAAGCTCGGTGTTTGCGGGTACTCCTGTGAGATATAATTTACGACACATTCAGTCTAATACCATCTCTACTCAGACTCACTCGGTCTCTGTGTCTGTCCCAACTTGATACAAGCATTAGCAGGAATGCACCTTTTATTCACCTGCTACCCTTAAAGATGGACCACCAACACTCCATCTCGTACTACTGCCTCACCCGCACGTCAGGGGTGGTATTCCAGTATTTCTCCGAGGTAAGTACGTCTTGGCTGTTCCTAGTTCACAATAACGCATACACATACACTCACAATACACTCAGATGGCGGGGTAGAACGAAAACACATACAGACACTCATACACTCATACACTCGCATACATACACACACACAAAACATATATACTCACATACATACACATACACTCACAATACACTCAGATGGCGGGGTAGAACGAAAGTACTTCCCAGACCCCAGTTATCGAATGTTATATCCATCTTCTTGCAAATGAGAAAGTATTGACTACTGAACGACCATTTCTGATTCATCTATTTCAATTACAGTAAAAATATAGTACCGTCCTTGTTCCCCCCTTAAATGTAAATATAAATAAACTTTCCTCATAATCACACTCAAGTAAAAATGCCCATTCGCACTTTCTAACAACTAAGAACCACTATAGTCTATATCTTTAACGAGGTGAATAATCCTGCCCCCATGTTGCTTACTGACTGCTATTTGATGCCAGGAGAAGGGAATACTACGCTTCTTCTTAATTTCAGGTGTCTATTATCATAGTTAACCATATCATCAGGTAAACATTGGCATAATTTTAAGCATGAGACCTTAAGATAGAATGGAATTTTCGCCTCGTTAAAAAAACCCAGACTATAACTAGGGAGTTCTGGCGCGTCATGTATTTCTTGCCGCAGGTGATTTAGACAAGTGATTTTTGTTTCTATTGTTGATGTATGTATGAGAAACGCTGATCAATTTGAAAAGACTAGTGCGATATGGTGTAGATAGGAACAGTGTGATTCCCGCTGTGAATACGAAGCACGAGTATTATATTATTTGCGTTCACGTCAACAGCCCAAACCTTCCCGAAGTCTAAATAGAGTTTTTTAGATTTTGATCCTTCCCTTGTCCTCTCACCCTCTCGTCTCAAATGTTGACCTGCCACTGCCAGTCGCCAAACAGCCACTCACGACCCCACGCTGTCAACTACAAGCTATATGTTTATCGTCCCCCTTGACAGATGACGTCCCGAGGGGCTTGCGAGGCGGGGCGGCTGAAATACGCCAAGTTTTGATCCCCTTCGTGAGGACAGCGACAGCGGGAGCCTCTTCATTGGCACAACTAAGGCCGAGAGATATTCTATTTTATTCCCTTAGCCTTGGGCACAACCACAGTTTAACATTTATTAACCCCTTCACGCCCAGATCTTTCCTTTGCTATAAAAAATCGTCTGTTATTTCCCATAAAATTACAAAAAGTAACTGAATATACGAAATTAGTTAGTGGACAAGGATACTAAACAGGTCATATCTATAAAATATTGCTTATATTCACTAAAAATCATCTAATGACACCCAAATTACAATGGAAATTACGTTCTGGGCCTAAAAGGGTTAACGCAATACAAGTTATCAAATTGTCGGGAGCAGCTGATGACAGGCTCCATTACTGGTCCTTTCTTTTATGCCAGTGTCACGCCCACAGGTGGTCGCAGGGACTGACTATTCAGAATGCCAGTACATCCTTGACGTCTAACTGAAATGCAGAGATAAACTTGTACACTGCATCTCTCTCTCTCTCTCTCTCTCTCTCTCTCTCTCTCTCTCTCTCTCTCTCTCTCTCTCTCTCTCTCTCTCTCTCTCTCTCTCTCTCTCTCTCTCTCTGACAGCGGCACCCCATGGATCACGTAAACTTGTATCACTCCTGTCAGCACTAGTGTTTTTTTTTATTTTATACTTTACTTAGCTACATTTATTACAGTTTAACATAAGAAAAAATAAAAATAAAAAAAAGCACTAGTGTTAATCCGTATTATGAGAACCTACATTTACTTCAACGTGTGTTCCCTGCTCCTCCTGATCTGCGGGAACCCCCCCCCCCACTCCTCCTCCTCCTCCTCTCCTTCAGCCCCCGATTTACGAGCCCTACTAAACCTCCTTCCACCCCCCCTTCATCCTTGCTGCGCGGCTACCTTATGTCCCTTGTCTCTACCTTTATCGTCCAAGGTCTCACCCAACACTTTAGGGCCCAAGTGATGCACGGCTTACCCAAGACACACGTTCACATCACAGGGAAGAAGGAGAACAAATATATCGCGTCCCTCTCGAGTGTGTGAGTGTGCGGCATACATATAAGACGGGCGTGGTGTTACGAAAGGTCCCTGTGACGTCATGTTGTTACCACAGTCTGTGGTTGTTACCTTCTAGAGAATTTAGAGTACTCGTAGGGTTAGGAGGCTAGGGGCAAAGTAAATAAGATCTATAAATATACTAAGGCTAGGTTGTTGTTTTTTCTTCAGTAGCTTGGATACGTTGCCTGAAGGTGCAGAGTAGATAGAGTACAGTAATTCCAGCACTTTAACATGCCGCGAAAGTTGTATTGAGAGCATCCGGAAATAATAATAATAATATAATCATCATATTCTCACCCGAAGGTATACAGAAAAACAACAACAACATTATACACAGACATGAGGAGCGAGGCAAGTTACAAAAGTCGAGTAGAAGAAAACGTAACATCCCAGCAATCACGAGGGTGGACTATATTAAACACCTGGGATTGTGACGTGTCCCAGTCTGCCACGGTAACACTGTAGCAGTCGTATCCTCCATGCTCACAAAATTTGGTGACATTTCCCAAAGGATAAGTGTGGAAAGATGTGTTGCCTTTCCGCGGCCAGCTTTAAGTTCATTTCCTCATGTCTGTATATATGGTTTTTTTTTTTTCCTGTATGACTTCGGGTGAGAATAAAATTAGTAGTAGTAGTATTTTCAAATGTTACACGTCAGGGCAGAGTGAAAACATGATGTCTGTATTCCTTTGCGAGAGCTTCTTCTTCTTCTTCCTCGACTATGAATACGAATGTTTAGAAATACTGTTCATTGCAATGCGAATACTGTTCAATGATATCAACTTGTGGGTGGTGTGGTGGTGTGATGATGGTGGTGTGGGTGGTGGTGGGGGGTGTAGGGTGATTGGCGTGGTTGTGGTGGTGATGATGTTGGTGCAGGGTGGGTGGTGTGGTTGTGGTGTGGGTGATGATGGTGGTGATGGTGATGGTGGGTGGTGCGGTGGTGATGGTGGGTGGTGCGGTGATGATGGTGGTGGTGTAGGGTGGATGGTGCGGTGGTTGGTGATGGCGATGGTGTAGGGTGGGTGGTGTGGTTGTGGTGTGGCTGTGATGATGGTGGTGGTGTAGAGTGGTGGGTGGGCGGTGTGGTGGTGATGGTGATGGCGGTGGGTGGTATGGTTAACTCAGCCCTGTTTAACGTCTATCGATATACTACAAGTACAAACAAACTCTGGCTGTAGACTGTAGTCCGCTACAACACTCCACGCACGCATCCTTGCTACGTAAAGTGAAGAGAGGTAAGCAATGCCATCGAATCGAGAACCCCGAGAATGAACGGCGGTTACTTTTGGCAAATCACACACAAAAAAAAGTCTTATTCTAAACCGATCTAATGAAGCAAGGTAGACAAAGAGGCAGATAACCACGCCAGATACTATGCCGCACACTTTGCCCACTAAACTCCAAGTGACATACATACCTCCTTATAAATAAAATAAGAGTAATTTGCGACAGAAACGGTTAGCAGATTACTTCAAAACGCATCAAAACTCACCCCAAAAAAAATCGTTTCGTCCACCAAAGTGAATTCGATGTCAAACTGGAAATTTACCAACGCCCTTTAAGTGATATACATGCCTCCTTATAAGTTATATTCTCCCTTCAAGTGACATATACGCCTCCTTATAAATTATATTCTGCGTGATATAAATGCAATATAACACCGTGCAGGACTTACCCGGGGCTGGCATGGAGAGGGGCACCACCACCACCAACACCATTAACAAGTGCAGGCGCGCGACAGGCATCACCGCACACATTGTAGTCTGTCAACACCCAACACTTAACAGGAACTACAACGTGTAGGTCTCGCGGCCTCTTGTAGCTTCCTTATTTTCTTATGTTCTTACTCCCAGCGACTGTTATTCATATTCACGCTGTATATCATTTACCATCACATTACAGGCACTCAACACTATGGATTATTCATTGTACATTACGAAAGAGTCCCGTGCAAAAGCCTGTGTGTGTGTGTGTGTGTGTGTGTGATTGTTCTCTGCGTGGTGAGCAGTGGACATGCGATCACCAAGTCTTGTCATACACCTCGTCACCACAATCCTTTGCCAACATCTCTTTTGGTGATGTCAAACCTGAGCTACAACTTCTTGACCTGTTAGTTGTTTTATCAATGAGTTTTTTCCGTTAATTACACGAATCACATCCACTTCTTCGTAAGATTGCATGATGCTAACTTCAAAAAAAGTTTACCTGGGAAAGTTCTAGTGTTCCTTCCATTTTCTGTAAGTTACCACACATTCTTGGCCTCACTTCCTTTTCCTCACAGTAAGATGAAAGTTTTCCATTACTCGATTAATGATGAATATTAAAAGTGAATGTGACAGAGAAGAGGAGGGGCGGCACGTGACCTCTCTTCTCAGCGGACGTAAACACACTGAGTCTGATTTTTCACGCGCGGGGTGCGACGCCGACGCGACTCCGAACGACGGCTCCCCGCCCCTAGCACCGGCGTACCCCCAACGGCGTGCTCTTCCATCCCAAAGGCTTCCATCCATCCAACACACCTGCCCGCCCGCCCACTTTACGCCCACCAACTTATTATCACTTGCAACTTTACCTCCTTATTCCCTTATTCATTCATACATTCTGCTATGGCTTCTTGTTTCTGTCATTCGCACTTTCCCAGGATACAATCAAGGTCTAGAAATGATGCAACTCGGGTGTGTGCTGACCAAAGGTAATACAAGATACAGCCATACTTCCTGCTGGTATAAATGTGTCTTGCTCCTACCTTATCGGAAAAAACAGCGAACTAGCAAAACAAAAAAAAGGATGCGAGAAAGTTTTGTCTCTTATTTTCTCGGAAGCGAAGACTATGGTAGTGAATAATATTATGACTCTCTCCTGTGAGTTATATCAGCAACTTCCTAGATTGATTATGAAATACATATCACTATTATACAACCAGCGATCACTGTTCATGTCTCCTTCAATTCATCTATCGAGACTGGAGACGCTGGAGCCATGAATGGATGTTTGCGGGGGAGGAGAGAGAAACATGTGAGTTTTGTCAAGTTACACGATTCGTCAAGGCAGGAACTGAACTGAACTGAACTGAACTGAACTGAATAAAAAAGAAAAGATTGAAAGATAGCAAGATGGGATAGTATGAAGTGGTGGGGGGAAGGAAGAGAAGATATTATCAGTTAGAGAGAAAGTCATGGAGGCAGTATTTCAGTGGCAGGAGTTATTAAAGACAGAGGTGATATATAATTACTCGCAGAATCAAGGGTGGGTGAGCGGGGAGGGCTGGTGGGGGTGTGGGACAAAGTGGAGTGCACACATGACCTAAAAGTATGTATGAGGTCACCCTTAAACTGTGGACTCAATGTTACACTGGGAACAGAGACGCGTCACATCACAGCGTTGCGTAAAACACCATTAAGCAGTGAATAAAGGCCTGCAGTGATGTGGTTGTAATGATAGTGTGTGTAACTATGCGGCAAATGTGTCCAGATACTTTCTTTGAACTTACTGGTGGTAGAAATGCTCTGGTAGCGGACTGAGCCCATTTTGACTGAGGGGCGACCACTAGCTAATTTACCCCTTCACGCTCAGATTTTTCCTTTGCTATATAAAATTATCTGTTGTCGAACCATAAAATTACGAAAAGTGACTGAATATACCAAATTAGTTAGTGAACAAGGATACTAAACAGGTCATAGCTATAAAACATTGCTTATCTAATATACTGTAGGAGTAGCAGTGTCGTGTGTCTGTGTGTGTGTCTGTCTGTCTGTCTGTCTGTCTGTCTGTCTGTCTGTCTGTCTGTCTGTCTGTCTGTTTTGGGTAGCCGAAACTGTAAATTCAATTTTGATGAGAGTAGGCTCAAAAAATTGCAAATAAATCGTAGGTGGTAAGCGGCTTCGTCCCATGTCGATTGAATAATTTTGAAGGGGGGTTTTGGGCTAAAAACACTTAAAAGTATTAGATTACAGGAAAAACTCTGCGGTAAAGTCTTGTCGCATTCCACAAACTCAGTAGACTCATGGACGTTTGTGTGCGTGTGTGAGTGTGTCTGTGTGTGTGTGCTGGAATCACACGGAACACAAAGGGTTGGAATCACACGGAACGTGGTCTACCCCGAGGCACTTTGACCAGTGACCAACGACAGCAACAACACGATTGGAGTTTGCAATCACATGTTGTCTAATATATACTACTACTACAAACATCAATACATGGGTCCGAAGGGCCCATAAGCACTTGTATTCACTAAAAATTGTCTAATGGTACCCAAATTACAATGGAAATTACACACAACATGAGACATGGGTCTCAAGGGGTTAATAGGTACCTTCCAACGTTATTCAATCATGAGTCCGTGAATAAGTATGAATAACTATGAATAATCCCTCTCTGCAACATCCTTACAACAGGCGGTGTGGCGGTGAGAGGTGTGACTGGTTTGAAAATACAGTTTTGTGTATTTTAAAAGACATTATGATAAAATACATCGTTAATTATATCGGTAATGAAGGTTCCCCCAGCGATTAGTAGCGTAATGGACAGCCTACATTTCCGGGTGGCTATAATGATTACCGTCAGTTCAAAGCCCGCTAGCCATCACTTGCCTTGCTGCCCCCGCCCGCCCACCACCCACACACCAATCACCAATATAATAAAGATAAATACATATAGACAGACACAGATTAACATACAGACAGACAGAGGATAACACACATCAGCGGTCATGTTTATTACCTATGGATGGATACACAGGTCATGTCAACACACATCACCCAATAGTTATGTCAAACTTCCCCCTCGCTCTTTGCCCCCCACCCTTTACCCCCCGCCCTTTTCCCGCCCCCCGCACGCCCGCACGCCCGAGTCGCCGTAATATTGGGATCGGGGAAATTCCTCACCGTCCGCCGCCTCACTGCAAACTTTCCACCTCCCCGCCTCCTGGATTCCCACGTTTTGTTATAAGAATCGGGTTGGCATTCTCTTGCAGATGATATGACATACAGTAGCGGGTGCTCGCTCCTCCCTGCCTCGCTTCCCTCCCCTGCTTCACTGTCCCTCCCCTGCCTCGCTTCCCTCCCCTGCCTCACTGTCCATATACCCCTGCCTCACTTCCCTCCCCTGCCTCGCTTCCCTCCCCTGCCTCATTTCCCTCCCCTGCCTCGCTTCCCTCCCCTGCCTCACTTGCCTCCCCTGCCTCGCTTCCTCCTCTGCCCGCTTCCCTCCCTGCCTCACTTCCCTCCCTGCCTCACTTCCCTCCTCTGCCTCGCTTCCTTCCCTGCCTCACTTCCCTCCCTGCCTCACTTCCCTCCCTGCCTCACTTCCCTCCCCTGCCTCGCTTCCCTCCCTGCCTCATTTCCCTCCCGTGCCTCGCTTCCCTTCCTGCCTCACTGTCCATACCCCTGCCTCGCTTCCCTCCCTGCCTCACTGTCCATACCCCTGCCTCGCTTCCCTCTCCCTGCCTCATTTCCCTCCCCTGCCTCGCTTCCCTCCCCTGCCTCACTTGCCTCCCCTGCCTCGCTTCCTTCCTCTGCCTCGCTTCCCTCCCTGCCTCACTTCCCTCCCTGCCTCACTTCCCTCCCTGCCTCACTTCCCTCCCCTGCCTCACTTCCCTCCCTGCCTCACTTCCCTCCCCTGCCTCACTTCCCTCCCTGCCTCACTTCCCTCCTCTGCCTCGCTTCCCTCCTCTGCCTCACTTCCCTCCCTGCCTCACTTCCCTCCCCTGCCTCGCTTCCCTCCCTGCCTCATTTCCCTCCCGTGCCTCGCTTCCCTTCCCTGCCTCGCTTCCCTCCCTGCCTCACTGTCCATACCCCTGCCTCGCTTCCCTCCCTGCCTCACTGTCCATACCCCTGCCTCGCTTCCCTCTCCCTGCCTCACTTCCCTCCCCTGCCTCGCTTCCCTCCCTGCGTCGCTTCCCTCTCCTGCCTCACTTTCCTCACCCCTGCCTCCCTGTCCCTGCCTCACTGTCCATATCCCTGCCTCGCTTCCCTCTCCCTGCCTCACTTCCCTCCCTGCCTCGCTTCCCTCCCTGCCTCGCTTCCCTCCCCTGCCTCGCTTCTTTCCCCTGCCTCACTATCCCTCCCCTGCCTCCCTGTCCCTGCCTCAACCCACCAGCAACCACACACTCGCTTCTCTTCTCACCTGCTTTACGTACTATAACCCGTACGTCTTATAGCTGTAGTATACTCTTGTCTTATTCTGTGTGTGTATTCATCTAGTTGTATTTTACAGGGCCAGAGCAACGCTCGTATGGCCCCGTCTCCATATCAACATTTATTTTATCATTCATCCTTAGTGCTTAGTGTTGGCCGAAGCCACCACCCCGGGAGGGGGTTCACAAACCCCCGGCTAACACCCGGTACCCATTCACTGCTGGGTGGACAGGGGCTCGGTTTTAAGAAGACCGCCCGTCTGTCTTCGCTCCGCCCGGGGATCGAACCCGGGACTTCTCGGTTGTGAGCCGAGCGTGGTATCCCTTACATTACGGAGTTCCCAGCGTGTGTGTGTGTGTGTGTGTGTGTGTGTGTGTGTGTGTGTGTGTGTGTGTGTGTGTGTGTGTGTGTGTGTGTGTGTGTGTGTGTGTGTGTGTGTGTGTGTGTGTGTGTGTGTGTGTGTGTGTGTGTGTGTGTGTGTGTGTGTGTGTGACCTCCCCGTTAACCCCCCTCCCCTACCATTCCCCCACACGTACTGTAGTAGAGGATTTTCCCCCCCAACAGCATCCGTAGCCCGGTGCTAAAACCTTCCCGTCTTGTCATACGGAAAATCAAAAAAGTTATTTTAATTAAAACTAAAAGGATCCATTCTGTACTCTCTCTCTCTCTCTCTCTCTCTCTCTCTCTCTCTCTCTCTCTCTCTCTCTCTCTCTCTCTCTCTCTCTCTAAGCGGCGGCAATTTCCACGAGATTGACACCAAAGTTCCGTTTTCGAGTATAATTTTTTAATATATGTATAATAGTTGGTGGCAAAGGGCAGGAGAGGCGCCTTAAGGTATAGGAAAAAGTTTTGGTTGGTGTATTTTGTCTGGTGCAAGAGTGAGGATAGGTGTTGTATTATTGTTGTAGTGGTGGTAGTGTTGTAGTAGTGTTGTAGTGGTGGTAGTGTGGCAGTGGTGGTAGTGTGTAGGGGTGGTAGTGTTGCAGTGGTAGTGGGTAGTGGTGGTAGTGTTGCAGTGGTAGTGGATAGTGGTGGTAGTGTTGCAGTGGTAGTGGGTAGTGGTGGTAGTGTTGTAGTGGTAGTGTTTTAGTAGTAGTGTGTAGTGGTGGTAGTGTGTAGTGGTAGTGTTGTAGTGTGTAGTGGTGGTAGTGTAGCAGTGGTAGTGTGTAGTGGTAGTGTGTAGTAGTGGTAGTGATGGTAGTATGTTGTGGTAGTGTGGTAATGGTAGTGGTAGTGGTTGTAGTAGTAGATGTAGTAGTAGTGAAAGTAGGGGAGGAGGTAAAAAGTAGGGAGGACAGTGTGTGTGTGTGTGTGTGTGTGTGTGTGTGTTCACCAAACCAGGAAATAAAAGAGAAGAAAAAAACATTAAAAAACATTTCCTGAAGCGAGCGATGTGTTGCTTTTGATGTGTTGAAAATGAAACAAGGACTGAGGAATATAAAAAGTTTATAAAAAAAATGATGTGTTCCTTCCTTTCGCAGCATACATAAAAAAACGAGTCAATTGTCTTTGTCACAGCCGCACATCGTTTTCCTATTTACATATTAACAGGTTTAGGGGAGACTGTAGCGATGAGGCCACATAGAAAAAAATATCTTGAAAGCCTTTCGGGATTTATATTATGAAAAATGAGAGAGAGAGAGAGAGAGAGAGAGAGAGAGAGAGAGAGAGAGAGAGAGAGAGAGAGTAGAGGTTGACAGGCAGATATTGTCTTTCGGGCACACACACACACACACATACATACATTGGAAACAATCTCATTAATATTCTTTTTAACTGAGGTAATTGTCCTGAAATTTCGCTTGTGTTATGATTGATTCAATTATGCGTAGTGATTATAGACAAACAAACGAAACAACAACACACCACACACATACACACACATACACACACATACACACACACACACACACACACATACACACATACACACACACACACACACACACACCTGTTTTTCGTATAATCCTTCCCTTTTTCTCTCTTGTTTTTCTTCCTTACCTCCCTTTCCATCCTTTCTTCCCTATATATATGTATGTACCCTCCTTTCCGTACCTATTGGTCCTATCTAGTCATATCCCTCTCCTCCTGCCTCCCTTCCTTCCTTTCCTCCCTCCCTCCCTTCCTTTCTTCCTTCCTCCCTCCCCTCATTCTCTCCCTCCCTTCTTCCCTTTCCTCCCTCCCTCCCTTCTTTCCCTTCCCTCCCTCCCTTTCCTTCCTCCCTTCCTTCCTCCCTTCCTTTCTTCCCTCCCCTTCCTCCCTTCCTTCCTTCTTTCCCTTCCCTTCCCTTCCCTTCCTCCCTTCCTTTCTTCCCTCCTTTCCTCCCTCCCTCCCTTCCCTCACTGTGGCGGTAACAAACGAGCTGAGACTAATAGAGTGTCGAAACGCTGAGTACCGTCGGCTGACACACTAATAATGATGGACCGAAGCTTCGAAACACCGAGGCGAGACTGTTGTGGGACGAGGGAACAGACACTTGCTCCTCTCTCTCTCTCTCTCTCTCTCTCCTCTCTCTCTCTCTCTCTCTCTCTCTCTCTCTCTCTCCTCTCTTCTCTATGTGATAAGGCAATATTCACTCTACCATTGGTTTGCAGTACTCGTGTAGAGATAATATATTGTTGAAGAGACATTGTGAGGAGGAGGAGAAAGAGGAAGAGGAGGAGGAGGAGGAGGAGGAGGAGGAAGGGGAAGGGGAAGGGGAAGAAGAAGAGGAAGAGAGGAGGAGGAGGAGGAGGAGAGGAGGAGGAGGAGAAAGAGGAAGAGGAGGAGGAGGAGGAAGAAGAGGAAGAGGAAGAGGAAGAGGAGGAGGAGGGGAGAAAAGGAGGAGGAGGAAGAAGACGAGGAGGAGGAGGAGGAGGAAGGGGAGTTGGAGGAAGAAGAAGAGGAGGAGGAGGAGGAGGAAAAGAGGAGGAAAGAGGAGGAGGAGGAGGAGGAGGAGGGAGATAAGGGAAAGAGGAAATTAAAATGATGCAAGGGGATGAGTACAGGATGAAGGGAGAGAAGGAGGATATTTTGTTAATTTAAAAAGTACAGTGGAAGGAAAGAGGTAAGATTTAACAGGGTGATCGGATAGACCCTTACACTAGATATATAGACAAATGGATGAATACATGAATAGATCGATAGAGGGATGGATGGATGGTTCCTGTACGTATCCAACACCATAACTCTTACCTAAACTTAACCATTTCCTCCCCCAACGCCTGCTGTTCTGCGTCTCACTCATTCCCGTCCCCTGCCCGCCGCTAGTTCTGCCGCCGCCATGGGGTGAAGGAGGGAGGGGCTGAAATAGGGAAAACAAACGGAAGAGGAGGGACATGGCGAGGAATACAATAAACTAGAGGGTTAGAAGAATTAGAGGAGGAGGAGTTAGTAAATGAGTAATAAAAAGGAAGACAAGAAATTAAGCCCTTGAGGCCCAGAACGTTATTTCCATTGTAATTGGTGCCATTAGACAATTTGTAGCGACTATAAGCAATATTTATAGATATGACCTGTTTAGTATCCTTGTCGACTTACTAACTTGGTATATTCAGTTACTTTTCGTAATTTTATGGCTAACAACAGGGTTTTTTTATAGCAAAGGAAAGATCTGGGCGTGAAGGGATTAAATAAATAGCTCCATGTTCGCACCCTTCCCTCTATATGGCCGTTCTGACAGACCGATACACGAATCAAGGAATTCCAATACTTTCTTATTACTTGAAAAACTATACATGTGTCGTTACTTCGTGTGTGTGTGTGTGTGTGTGTGTGTGTGTGTCGTGCCTGCGTGTTGTGTTTGGTGCTGTGGGGTGATGTGGGTGTGGGCGTAGTGGTGTGTAGTGTGGTGTGTGTGGGTGGATACAATTAATGTAGGTGTTAGAGATGTAGGGGGTGGGAGTGTGATGAGTATTAAAGGAAGACAAGAAATTAGTGCTTGGTGCGAGTGTTTCCATTTGTAGTTGGTGCATGACATTGTGGTGCGACTATAGCGATATTTTAGATGTGCTGTTTAGTTCTGTGTGCTTACGAACTGTGATTTCAGTGACTTTTCGTATTTTATGGTACAAGGTTTTTTTTATAGCAAAGGAAGATCTGTGGCGTGAAGGGGTTAATAAATAGCTGCGTCGCGCCTGTCCTGCTTTGCCGTTTGACAGACCGTACAGATCGAATGTCAATACTTGTCTTATCGTGAAACTATACATGTGGTCGTTACTCGTTGTGTGTGTGTGTGGTGGTGTGTGTGGTGGTGGTGTGCGTGTGCGTGGTGCGTGTGCGGCGTCGTGCGTGGTGCGTGGTGCGTGTGCGTGGTGCGTGGTGCGTGCGTGCGTGCGTGTGTGGAGACAGGGAAGGACGGGAGGATAGCAAGGGATGTGTATGTATTCATTTTTCAAGCTGTCATATGCTGGCTCAACAATTTGGCTTCATCTCGCAGACCCGTTTGACGTGTCCCGTGCATGGGAGTGACTGATTGATCCGTGACTGCAATCGGACAACTGTTACAACTAGCGCGTATGTATGTATGTATTGCTAGGCCTGGCTTGTGATGTATAGGGATGATTGCCCCCCCCCCCAGCTCACAACACACACACACACACACACACACACACACACACACACACACACACACACACACATATATTATGGCCTTAAAACCCACCAAAAAGTATGTTTGTTTTGCTTGGCTATGTTGACGCGGCGACCACCACACCCTCCTCCCTCCGACGGAAACAGCGACGAAAAGTTTTATATTCGGTAAACATTGCACCGCTCCATACCACACAGCAGCGCCCTACCACACCCTACCACACAAACCACACACCAGCGGCCATTCCCTTCCGGTTCCAACAAACAGAGCCAACAAAACAACGTTAGTGGATCACTGGATCAGGGAGGCCTTGGCGTCTTAGGTCTTGCCCCAAATGGCGGAACAATGAGGCAACCCCCCGAGGGAGACACGGCTCCTCGTCCTCTTAAGCGGCGAGGCCCATGATGTGTCGCGAGAGAAGGGAAGGAAAGGAAGAAAAAGATAGAGTGGAGGAGGATAAGGAGAGTGTGAAAGTGGTAGGGGAGTATGAGAAGGAGAAGGAGAGAGGTTGGAGGAGGATAAGGAGAGTGGGAAAGTGGTACAGGAGCATGAGAAGGAGAAGGAGAAAGAGTGGAGGAGGATAAGGAGAGTGAGAAAGTGGTAGGGGAGCATGAGGAAGCAGAAGGAGGCGAAGGAGGAGGAAGGAACGCTAAGTTGAAATTGGAGAACTTGTCAGGACGCAGAGTCAACAAACAGAGGACCCTCCCGCTGCTGCCACGTGGAGGAGGTATTACACAAGGTGGGAGGAGAGGACAGGGTGTGATATGGAATGGTGTGGCGGTGAATAGAGTGGAAGGGTGTGGCAGTAGACGTGGTATAAGATGAGAAGTCAGGTAGTTAGTGCAGTCAATAGGGAGCTTTAAAAGGAGGCTAGACAATTTCATGGATGGGGATGAAAGGTGGATGTAGTACAGTAGGCACAGTAAACCCTCTCTAAATCGAACCCGTATAATTCAAACTTCAGATAATTCGACCTGTTTCAAGCCAGTTCAATTTTTCAATAACTTTCCATA
>JACEEZ010004092.1:361132-468632 GCA_016584305.1 Chionoecetes opilio | reverse complement strand
TCGAGCCATCCTGACGGGTAGAGAGAGAGAGAGAGAGAGAGAGAGAGAGAGAGAGAGAGAGAGAGAGAGAGAAAGAGAAAGAGAGAGAGAGAGAGAGAGAGAGAGAGAGAGAGAGAGAGAGAGAGAGAGAGAGAGAGAGAGAGAGAGAGAGAGGCAAAAACAAACAAAACGTACATCTTAAACTTACTGATGGCATGTCGTTTCTTGAATCAGTAGTGTTTGAGGGACAGGATTGGACTATTGCTCACTCCCATCACTCGCCTAGCCTCCTAAGCCCTCTTGTTCCCCTTCCCTCTCACACTGTTTTCTCCCTACCAGTAATTCTCTCCTTTTTCACTCCCGTATCTCTCCATCGAAATCTATGGTCCATTCCCTATTGTGTTTCCCTCTTTAGCTTCGTTCCTTTCCCTTGCCTACCCACTATCTGTGATCTGTCCACCACACACACACACACTCACATACACACACACACACATTCGTCAGACCTTGGCCTACATATTGTTCATTAACTCTTCAGCATTTTACTTTTCTATATAAATCTTGTTGTTATAAATTAATGACCTCGTTCTGTCCATGATAAATTAAGAAAATTGTGGATAAAATAATGATAATGAAGAAATGCTACAACAATAACCAATACTATTACTGCTACTACTACTATTACTACCAGCACCACCACCACTACTACTACTATTAAAATTAAAGAGTACAATACATGATATATGATTGATTTGATTTAATGCCCAAAAAGGGGAAATGTGCTAGACAAATGATAACTATGAAACTAACCTATACTGATCACGATAATAATAATGATGGTAATAACAATAATAGTAATGATAACAGTAATAATGATAATACAATTAAAACAAATAACACCAGGTAGGGTAGAGAAGAATGGCGGTAACAGAAGCATGCAAATATGAGTAATGGGTGGCATTGGTATCTATTTTTATTGATGAGAAGAGTGGTGTTAGTAAGTACACGAGCGTCTACAGCAGCATTTCCCAACCTGAGGGAAATTTCAGGATTCTAAGGGGAAAATTTATCCTAAGGGACATCTTACTAGCATTTAGTCAACAAAAAAAATGTCTTAGAATTCGGCTATTGACTTTTCTTGAAGTATATATAGATATAGAGGATATAGTGTCTATATACTTGTGTTATTAAGCAAGTAAATTTTGTGTTTTGGCTACTTTTTTCCTTGTCCACATGAAGGGGGAAATCCGGATGGTTGAACTGGTTGAAGGGGGAAACAACAGAAACAAAGTTGGGAACCATGCACTGGTCTACATACTTTACATGCTCCGTCTATTGTTTTAGTCTTCCATAGGTTAAATACCTGGAAACTTATAGCGTATTTTCGCGACCGCTCTGGCCCGGTCTGGACTGGGCTAGTCCCGGGCGGTCACTGTTTTTGCGAGGCAGTCTAGAACGGTTCAGCCCAGTCCAGGCTGGTCCGACCCACATACCAGGACCACCTTGGACCAGTGTGGGGAGAACTGGCGCATGCGCACTACAGTCAGCGGGGAAGGCGACCAGGAGCTTCTCGTGGTGCTGATAAGACATGAAACACCATGATGGCCGACCATAAGACTAAAGTATCACAGGCGTGGTAGTTGTAAAGTCTTCAGCACAGGTTAAAAGGCGGACGACAAAAAGGATATTGACAAGATGGACGCCTGCCGCCTCCACAGTTCAGTTCAGTACCGCCCACTCGATCCCCCAGCCAATAGGAACGACGAATGGGACGGGGCCAGTCTCGATGTATTTTCGCGACCATCAGTCCACCCTGACCCGGTCCGGACTGGACTGAACCAGGGCGGTGAACGTCACGAAAATGCGCTATTACTACCCGATTACTACTATGCACTATTAGTTGCTACGCCTCGAGGTCTCCAGAAGGCAAAGAAAAAACTTCTTGGAAATCTAGCTACTTTTCTTTCCTATAAAAAAAATAGAAAGACTACACCTACCTTATAGCTTATACCTACAGTGCATAGGTTTGTACTAGAAGATCGTCCACCTACTTATGCGCTTGTAGTGGACATATTTATCGTCCGTTTTGTTTGGGTATGACGGTGCAGAGACAAAACACTGGATATTTTTCCTTCCACTGTGCTTGGGATTTCTTGGGATTTCTTGGATTTTCTTGGGTTTTCCATCGACGCCACCAGACTGATGAAATGAAAAAAAATTAGACAAAAACAGAATAATTTATAAAATTATCAGACTCCTCAAATGATAATACACGAATGTTTTTTATTACGAAGTGAATGTACGTACTTGAATAATATAAATCTACTCCATGAAGGGTCGGAATTAGAACGCATCCTGGAGGGAGACACCCACATACACCATCACCAGGATAAAGAGGATGATAGGAGTGACGATCTGAGCGAAGGAGTTCATCTTGACGCTCTTGACAGGCTGGTGGGGCAGCGGGAAGAAGCTGGGCGGGGGGTGAGGTGGCTTCTTGGCCCCAAACGGCATCACCATATTGACGGTGTTGCCCGGGTTGGTGTTCTCCCTCATCCTCTGGGCGTTAATGACCACCAGAACCATGACGATAGAGAAGTTGATGAGGATGCAAGCCACGAACCACATATCCAAGAGCTTCAGGTAGGAGGTGTTGGGTGTGGTCTTCGTGATTTGCGTGAAGAGAGTGGCCAGCACCAGCAGCGCCGTCAGGGACACCATGATGCGGTCGTTGAAGTCGTCCAGCTCAAAGAAGAAGGTTAGGTAACAGATCATCACCATGAGGAAGGTCGGGACGTAGGTGCTACTCACGTAGAAACCCGACAGGTTATCCAGACGGAAGCGTATCTCTCGGCCGCTGTAGTTGTGCCAATCGCGTCCCATCATCTCTACGGCCCGCATCTCGTACTCCCTCAGGGTGGTGGCGCCCCTGTACTCCACCGTGGTGTTGGAGGCCTTCAGCGCCACCAGGTCCCGCGTGAAGGCCTGGAGTCGAGCGATGAAGCTGCAAGTCTGGGTGTCGAAAGGGTACATTTCCAGAAGCATGTAGCAGGACACTTGCACCCAATAGTTCTGCTCCAGCTTGAGGGAGTTGGTCTCGCCGGGATACACCTCGTCTGGGGAGGCAACAAGGGGCTCTTAAAAGCTCGTCCTCAAGATCTAGGTATCGCCACGACACACGGAAGTTGCAAAGGTGAATACGTGAATAATCCTACATACTGGAAAGACGTCTGCTTATCTTTTTCTCCTATCAAAGCATCACCATAATGTAAAAAAGAAGCACCAGCAAGATGACTCAACAGGACCTTAAAGTAATCGTCCAGACCATTTCATCATTCCTGATTTAATGCAATCAAAGCATAGCCATTAACGAGTATATCAACAATACGTCGTCACTTTTTGTATCCAGTCAGCCGTTTTTAAATAATCCGCAATCAAAATCTGCAAATTCCCCGAGTTTTCAAAACGCTCTCAAGGTTTGCAGACGCTCAGGCTCAGGCTCGGTGACGTAGCATCAGGGAGGCTCATCTTCCCGCGCTGATCAGAGAGAGACGTAAACACAGAGATAAATACAGGGTGTAACACGAGTTTATGCAAATGTTGATACAGGAGATAGACCGAATTATTCTAAGAACAAAATGCTCTATACCCATATGCTTTCTGAAGCTTCCTTTACGTGACATGGAGTGAGAAAGAATTACCGCGGCCGTCATGTAAACTCACGGCTAGCGGGAGGCAGGAGGTATGAGATGTGCACTCGCGCGTATGCCCCCCGGTGAAATTATGAATTATCTAATCATAATTTCTACTAGTATGGACAATTACAGTATCTTATAAGTTTTAACTACACAATCGATATTAATAAACGGCTGTTATTTACCAAATAAGCAGTACATGAGAACAGCAGGGCTGTCATAAGCAATAATGTAAAGGGCTACTTGACATTATGTCGGCGAGGAAGAGGCAAGGTGGGTAGGGATGGGTGCCGTGCGAGGCTACATCAGCTGTGTCCCTCCTTCTCCCGCCCAGGGGCAGTGGCAGTGTTAGTTTGAGAGAGTGAACTCTGCGGACAATGCCGTACTCCTACAGTAACGTGGAGTATGCGGATATGGTGTTTATCTACGGGTTCTGCTATGGAAGTGCAAATGCTGCCGTACAGGAATACAGAAGAAGATACCCTAACAGAAAATGTCCCAATGTTCGAACATTTTACAGGGTATTTCAACACCTTCGTGACAAAGGATCTTTCCCTGGAATGGGTGCAACAGCTGAAAGGATAGGGGAACATGGAAAGGTGAGGCAGATTCTTCATGCAGCGGAAAACAGCCCAGACATAAGCACAAGAAGAATTTCCCTCCGACTTGGAGTTTCTCACATGAAAGCATGGAGGGTGCTGAGAAAAGAAGGTCTTCATCCATATCATCTGCACAAGGTTCAACATCTTCAGGATGGAGATTCAGTGAGGCGATTGGAGTTTTGTAAATCGCTACAAGCAAATTCCCAGCTGTGGAAATATATTTTGTTCACCGATGAGGCCACATTACCCGTGCCGGAATGCATAATGCTCATAATGAACATTGGTGATCAAAGGAGAATCCTCACAAGATGGTAGAAAGTAATTTCCAGCAAGATTTTCTATTAATGTCTGGTGTGGCATGATTGGTGAGCACTTGATTGGCCCACACATCTTTCAAGATCGCATTAACGGGGATATTTATGCTAACTTTTGATAGATCACCTCCCCTCACTCCTAGATGTTCCCCTGGGCACACGGCGCCGACTAGTATTTCAGCATGACGGGGCACCACCACACTTCAGTAAGCAAGTGAGGCAGCATCTTGACCAAACATTTCCTGGACGGTGGATAGGCCGGGGAGGACCACACCCATGGCCTGCCAGATCACCAGACCTAACACCACTGGATTTTTATCTCTGGGGAGACATGAAATCACATGTATACAATAAGAAAAGTGACAACAAGCAAGAACTTCTGGAGAGAATAATGGCAGCTTCACAGCACATCAAGAACAAGCCAGAAATTCTAAGAAAAAGTGTTCATTCCATACTTCAGCGAGCGCAACTGTGTATTGAAGCTGATGGTGGCCACTTTGAACACTTGCTGTGATCATCACAACATTAAGGTAAGTCATGATGACAAGAGACAGTACGTAAGAGTAAGTAGATCGAGCTGCCGGGAGATTACTGACATTCAGCTGTAGACGTTGCCACGTAGCATTTTACAGTATTAGTGTGTCAATTTCAGCTATGCTGTCTTCATGTAATGCTTATCAGTAAATTTAATGAATCTTTGTCTCGTTATAAGATACTGTAATGCTCCCTAATTTGTAACAATCATAATTAAACTAATGTTCATAATTTCAGAGATGACCACGATCCGTAAATAATCCCCATATCCAGAACCCCATATCCAGAATAATACTCCACATTACCGTAAGCGTACAACACTGTCTACAGCTTATTTCTCTCAAATTGATACTAAATAAGTCATGATTTTAACTCTCTCAAACTAAACACTGTCGCTAATCTGGGCGGGAGAAGGAGGGACACAGCTGATGTAGCCTCGCACGGCACCCATCCCTACCCACCTTGCCTCTTCCTCGCTGACATAATGCCAAGTAGCCCTTTACATTATTGCTTATGACAGCCCTGCTGTTCTCATGTACTGCTTATTTGATAAATAACAGCCGTTTATTAATATCGATTGTGTAGTTAAAACTTATAAGATACTGTAATTGTCCATAACTAGTAGAAATTATGATTAAATAATTCATAATTTCACCGGGGGACATACGCGCGAGTGCACATCTCATACCTCCTGCCAAGATAAAGAGACAGATAAAGAAAGATAAAGAGACACCTGTTAATCCACCTCGTACTCGGGCTCAAACATATAGGATCCCATGACAATCTGAGGTTCGTTTTCCTCATAGTATACGCGACCAGCGTCATTTCTTTCGGTGTCAGATTGAGCATCGTACTCTAAATCTGTCACAGCGACAGATTCACTGTCTGACACCGAAGTACAATCGCTCATCATAACATTTGCCGACAGGTGCCAGACAGAGTGTCTGCGGGCGTCCCTGTTCTGACGTCATCAATAACAGTCGTAGCCCTGTTGGAGGGAAGATTTTTTTTTTCGCGCGCTTTTTACAAAAGTCGTGTTTTTACGGAAATAAGGCCTGGAAATCAATTATTTTTGGTGGATTAGGTGTTTTGAATGTACATTCAACATAATTCGGCAAAAAAAAAATGGGTCTGGACGACTACTTTAACCATATTGAGGCACAATATGTAACTAAGAAGACCACTAACCTTCTTTGAATCTGGAAATATCATCCGGCTCGGGACCAGACTCCATGACAGCCACAAAGGTCTCCCACTGCTTCTTGGTTTCGGCCTCTGTGCCCGTCGTGTCTTGGAAGAGCAGCTCAGGCCTCCAGATGTTGTCCTCATGAATCACGTTGAGAGTCTCGGCATAGTTGAGACTCTCCATGTCCAGTCGAGGGTCCCGCCAGCGCATGGTGAGGCTGAGATAGACACTGAGCTTCATATTCAGCGTGTCAAGAGGTTGCATGGAGAGGATGGTGATGTGAAAGTGGATCCAAGCTGGTTCTGTGCCGACCCTCGCTGGAGGAACCTGCCCAACAGAGGGAAGGGAAGCATGGGAGAAGTAGATGATTGGTTTTGTATTTTTGTAATGTGTGTAGTTACTTAGGTGTAGCATAAAGGGTCTGAGGTATTCTCGTGTATATCCTTATCATGCACCATCCTTCCCATGCCCCATACACTCCTCTCACCAACCTCGTTGATGTAGTCTTTGGGCACCACCACAGGGGTACACAAACGCTCGTCGCTTTGGTCAGGACAGTTCACCTCCAGGTCGCAGCGTTGCATCTTGCGGATACATGTACCGTCATGACACGTGTATTGTTTGGAGGTACACGCCGTCAGCAGCAAGTCAGGGTCATTGGAGGGGCATCTGTCTCCTGAAAGAGGCCTTAAGAGTCATTTCTTCCCCTACATGACTTTATTACACGAATGTGATTCACTATGATGTCAAAATTATTGGTCAAAAGCTACGTGTATAATCAGAATGTGGTTGGGAATAAGGCAAGGGGGCACAAAGAGGCAAAATGAAAACTGAAAAAAAGGCAGAAAGACGAGGTGGCTAAAAAACCTACGTAAATATTTAGTGATTGAGTTGTAATCGTCAATAAGTTTGTGGTTTGACCGTTTGAGTGTTGGAAGACAATCTACATTTGCAGCATTATTAAGTCCGCGTTAGAACTTGAATGTATAACAAGCTGTACTGTTAAAGTAGAACAGTAATACTTAAACCTTTCGTGACTATGCTCTTCCCTTGAAATCAGCGAGAGAAAAAATGAATACTAACTTAAACCGACAAACACCTTCCTTATATATATTACTGTCAATTCACAATTACTGAACTTAAGCAATGAAAACTAATTATCACTCACTTAACTTAAACTGACAAAAAAGAAAAAAAATCTACTAATGAAGGGGAATGAAAGTAGCCTGATTTTTTGTTATCTTACTCCCCCCAGCCCCGCCACTCCCCCAGCCCCACCATTCCCCCAGCCTGGCACTCCCCCAGCCCCGCCAATCCCCCAACCCTGGCACTCCCCCAGCCCCGCCACTCCCCAGCCCTGGCACTCCCCCAGCCCCGCCACTCCCCCAGCCCCGCCACTCCCCAGCCTGGCACTCCCCCAGCCCCGCCACTCCCCCAGCCCCGCCACTCCCCAGCCCTGGCACTCCCCCAGCCCCGCCACTCCCCCAGCCCCCACTCCCCTAGCCCCGGCACTCCCCCAGCCCCGGCACTCCCCAGCCCCGCCATTCCCCCAGCCTGGCACTCCCCCAGCCCCGCCATTCCCCAGCTCCGACCCCAGCCCCATTCCCCCAGCCTGGCACTTCCCCAGCCCCGCCACTCCCCCAGCCCCGCCACTCCCCAGCCCTGGCACTCCCCCAGCCCCGCCACTCCCCCAGCCCCGCCACTCCCCCAGCCCCGCCAATCCCTCAGCCCCGCCACTCCCCCAGCCCCGCCACTCCCCCGGCCCCGCCATTCCCCCAGCCTGGCACTCCCCAGCCCCGCCATTCCCCCAGTCCCGCCACTCCCCCACCCCCGGCACTCCCCCAGCCCCGCCACCAGCCCCGCCACTCCCCCAGCCTCGCCACTTCCCCAGCCCCGCCACTCCCCCGGCCCCGCCATTCCCCCAGCCCGCCCCCATTCCCCCAGCCTGGCACTCCCAGCCCCATAGCCCCGCCACTCCCCAGCCTTGGCACTCCCCCAGCCCTGGCACTCTCCCAGCCCCACCACTCCCCCAGCCCGGCACTCCCCAGCCCTGGCACTCCCTCAGCCCCGCCACTCTCCAGCCCTGGCACTCCCCCAGCCCCGCCACTCCCCAGCCCTGGCACTCCCCCAGTCCGGCACTCCCCCAGCCCCGGCACTTCCCCAGCCCTGGCACTTCCCCAGCCCCGCCACTCCCCCAGCCGGCACTCCCCCAGCCCCGCCACTCCCCTAGCCCCGGCACCCCCCCAGCCCCGCCACTCCCCCAGCCCCGCCACTCCCCCAGCCCGGCACTCCCCAGCCCTGGCACTCCCTCAGCTCCGCCACTCCCCAGCCCTGGCACTCCCCCAGCCCCGTCACTCCCCCAGCCCCGCCTCTCCCCAGCCCCGCCACTCCCCGAGCCCCGCCACTCCCCCAGCCCCGCCACTCCCCTAGCCCCGACACCCCCCAGCCCCGCCACTCCCCCAGCCCCGCACTCCCCTAGCCCCGGCACCCCCCAGTCCCGCCACTCCCCCAGCCCTGGCACTCCCCCAGCCCCGCCACTCCCCCAGCCCGGCACTCCCCCAGCCCTGGCACTCCCTCAGCCCCGCCACTCCGCCAGCCCCGCCACTCCCCCAGCCCCGCCACTCCCCCAGCCCGGCTCTCTCCCAGCCCCGGCACCCCCTCCTTGAATCAGTGCTAACGTCAGATACCATGGTTAAACATGTTCTTTTCCAGCCGAACATGTGTTTGAAATTCACAAAGTAGGACGATATAATAATAATAAATATTTACTTAGCGGAAATGGTTCATAATAGAAGTATTTTTAATTGTGAGGTGGTGCTAACTCAGGCAATTGCTTCTCAGGCCTTATCGTTATGTCCTTACACCCACTTGATTTCGAAACCATTTTTTTTTTCTCACAAATGTTTCTTCGGACATCACTATTTCTTCTTTGCACAAACATTCTATGTGTCTGTAGTATGTCCTTAAGGTGCAGTGTATCAGAAAGCGTCCGGTCATTTCGCAATTCTAATGGCTTGCTATTAGTGCTCTGACTATTTCATATCTTTGTATGCTCTCCTGAAGAGCAAAATCCGACAAAATCAGGTTAATACATAATTTCATGGTTAGGTACATGCCTTTTGGTTGGCGCGTGGACGCGCCTGGTAGGTGACAGAGCGATGTTGGCTTTGTCGATAGATATGTATTACTACAATTATATATAATTAAGGCATGCACTGTCTCTAATAATATCCATGTTAAAGTATGGTTGACGTGGCCCGCCTATGACATGACGCCATGCCACGCCCGCGCCCATCTACAACACATACCACGTCATAGATGGCACCACCATACGAAGAGGACAAGGTAACCTCTGTTTGTCGTACAGCCACCCCTCTGACGCCCAGCGAGCAAGCGGCGACAACCACAAAGGAACCTCAGAGGAAGTTAGCCTTCGATTCGGTGTGGACGTGTGTGTGTCGCTCGCCTACGACAAGTGAACTCTTTGTGTTGTGGTTATACTTTGTGCAAATTTACTATTATCCAATCGTGCCATAAACAGGCCGATACATATGTATTATGATTAAGCAATAATAATCATATAGCTCTCACACCATATTTATACTTGCCTTTACGCTCAACGGCTCGATACTATAACTTATAAAACAAACAAGTGATATGTTAGTACGATAAATTATCTGCTAACACCCCAGCCCCGGCACTCCCCAGCCCTGGCACTCCCCCAGCCCCGCCACTCCCTCAGCCCTGGCACTCCCCCAGCCCCGTCACTCCCCCAGCCCTGGCACTTTCCCAGCCCCGCCACTCCCCAGCCCCGCCACTCCCCCAGCCCCGCCACTCCCCAGCCCTGGCACTCCCCCAGCCCTGGCAATTCCCCAGCCCCGGCACTCCCACAGCCCCGCCACTCCCCCAGCCCCGCCACTCCCCCAGCCCCGCCACTCCCACAGCCCTGGCACTTCCCCAGCCCCGCCTATCCCCCAGCCCCGGCACTCCCCAGCCCCGGCACCCCCACAGCCCTGGCACTCCCCAGCCCCGCCTATCCCCAGCCCCGGCACTCCCCCAGCCCTGGCACCCCCACAGCCCTGGCACTTCCCCAGCCCCGGCACTCCCCCCAGCCCCGGCATTCCCCAGCACCTGTGATGTTCCAGCGGCGGAGGCCCAGAGGGTACTGCAAGAGGTTAGTCATCTGCATCCTGCCGGTGACGTCCCGCTGCAGCAGGTCTGTTAGCACCCACGTGGTGTTGTCCCAGAAGATCTCAGTGTTTCCCACACCGCTGAACACTGGCTTGCCGTTCCTCACACCATTGATGAGAAACATTTGGTCGAGCACAGTGTCCTCACAAAGGCCACGCAGTCTGAGGGTCGAGGGTTTGTCGAAGGTGCAGACGGCGCAAGTCTTGAGAGAACACGGGTACACCGACCACTTGCCCGTGTCAAACGAGTCCATGTAAGTACACGTGTAGGAGACCACCGCCTGGAGGTAACCCTTGCGGAAGTTGGTGTAAGGCATGGTCTCGTTAGTGTCTAAGTCAATGTAGTTCCAGGAGTTGTTGCGGTACATGGCACGCACGCCGAGCCACAGGTACACACCCCAGCTGATGGTGCACATCTCCATGCGGCTCTCCGTCTCCTTCACGATGGCAGTGTTCTCCATGGCACTCTGCGGGGCGCTGAGTTTGCCCTTAAGCATGTGGCACTGATCCTGAGACTCTTCCAACGTGCGGGGCTCAGGAAACATGACGTGCACGGGCGCCGGCTTGCCGCATAGCTTCTCCTCCTTGAAGGACACTATCTCCGTGTCGCCAAACAGTTCCCATTCTTCCTCCAGCGAGGAAAAGGTCACAATGGCCGTGTCGAGTCTTCTCTGGCCACACGACAAGTACTCCTTGATACGCTTTGTACTCAGTGCCTTGGGGAACACGAGGAGCCCCGCCAAGTAACCCTCGTAGGTCTGTTCAATGTTGAAGCCACCGCCATGCCGGTCCTGCTCCATTCCCACCAGCAGCAAGCCGCCGCCACGCACCACCAGCTCACTCCCAGACATGTTGGTGATGTTGCCTTGCACCACCTTGGAGTTGACCACTATGGTGTAGCGCCACGCTTCCAGGTCAAGGCTCACGCACAGATGCATCCAGGAATAGAAGAAGTCGTAGGAAAAGAGGCCGGGGTGCTCCACACGGGCACTTCCCCCGCAGCACACGACAGCCAGGTTTCCGAAGTGCCATTCGATGTCTGAAACAGAGCCAGGTTTAGTGGCACCGAATCCCATCGTTGAGACAAACTGTTAACTGTCCAAGCAATACACAATTAAGATGAGTATGTTCCATAAGCAGAATGGGTTCTAGGACAACAATATAGCTTTTAGTGTAATAATTCCTTTACTCGCCTCCCTCTGTGATGCGAAAACAATGACCACTCACAAATGAGCAGTTCATCCTGAAAGTCTGGCACAGAGTAGCTGAGTAGGGGCGTGAGGTTGGAGCGAGTGTGGTGGATGAGCAGGTGGAAGCAGGCGGTGACGCTGGTCAGGGTGGAGATGGGCGCCTTCCACTTCAGGTAGGAGTCGAGGCTGGGCAAGCCGGAACTCTGCAGGAACACGGCGGGAACACCCTCGCCTTCACCGCCACCTCCACCGCCGCCTCCATCGCCGGCTCCTGTCGGGGAAAATAGGACGTAGCGGATAAAGCGGATGTACGATATTCGACTGTTATCCCTTTATCGGGCACTCATAGAAATACTCCAAAATTCAAAATTTCAATACCTGATACAATTAATTGATGATATTACAAGACTTTTTTACTCATGTGATTTTTTGAAAAATTTGCAATTTTATGTTGCAAATCTAGGTCAAAGAAATGACCATAAACAGTTCCTCGCCGGTATAAGGTAACAAAAATTCCAACAAGTGTACATATAAATTTTTTAATTAAGGAAAAATAGAAACATATATTGTTAAAGGAACATTTACTGATACAAAAGAAAGTATGCGAATACAAAAAAACAAAAATGCTGATTTTATACAAATATTTTTCCTGAGGTACTTATACTGGCACTTGGTCACAAATATCACACACTTATAAACTCTAGTCCAGTCCAGTCCACTCCAGGCACTTAGGCAACTATCTCATGGTACTTTATGAAGCAGTTGATTTCAGCATTGAGGCACAGGTTGACCTTGCAGACCCTGCAGAGCACGTTTGACCTCAAGATGTGCCCCTTCTTACTGCATAACTTGCAGGTAGTGTAGACAGGGGCATGGAACAAGGTCAGGTCAAACCTCACAGAGTTATCTGGCACATGACTACGGTGTCCCCTGACAGGCATGGGGACATCAACAGTGGTGTTGAGGCTGCCTGGAGCTGCTGAGCTTCTTCGGGGGCGTGATGTGCCTGGCCTTTGGCCGCTGGCACTCCTGAACACCTGGATCCTGAAATTCTTCAGTGTCAGTCCAGTCTCAGCAAGAGCTATGCAGTCCCGCCTGTACACCTGGATCCAGGCATTGGTGATGCTGAGATCTATGACATATGCTAACATTCGCATGTACCACCTCTTGGCCTTCATGGGGGTGCGGTTGAGGTGGACCAGCATGTTGCTGTTGTCAATGTCCCCCATGTTGGCATTGTAGCTCTTGATGACAGCAGGGCAGCTCACATCCTCCTTCTTGGTGTGACTGTAGTACCGGGAGACAGAGGATATGGGCTCCACCCCATGTCTGTTGACAGCAGAGTGACAATCCTCTTGTCCTTCCACTGCATGAGGGCCAGGATGCCATCGTCACTAGTGACGTAGTCACAAGTACCAAGAGGGACAGCCTTCTTCTCCATCTCCTTGATGGCCTTGAGTGGAGGCTTGCCTATCCTGTTGTCCCTGTCTGTCCCCGTGTATCTGCAGTTCTGGTCCTTGAGGTAACGAACTATCTCCAGGCTGGTGAAGAAGTTGTCTGCGAAGATGGCTGTGGTGGTGGAGCAGGACATAGTGCTGGCCAGGACAGAAACTATCTGGTTGGTGGAACCCATGACTTCTTGTTCAGGTGTCAGTGGGACACCGGAAGCCTCCACTATAGACTTCCCCTGTTATAGTACCATGTCCTGATTAGGCCATCCTCAGAAGCCCTGGCAAAAAAACTTGAATCCCCATTTGTCTGGCTTGTTTTGAATGTACTGCCTAAGGTTGCCAGCTCTCTTACCTTTTTAGGCAACCATGACCTCATCCACAGGCTGCTTGGGGTTCTGTGGCTCACTCCTGAAAATAGTATTCATGAAGCTGCGTCGGGCGTATGATCAGATATAGACATACCCTTACTTGCCTTAGTCTTAGGTGAATAGGGCATATGATCAAATATGGTGTCACCATTTTTCACGCAATTAATTAACTAATATATATAGATCCTAGGTAAATGACACCTATCTCAATATTTAGTACAACTATTCATGTGTATAAGGTGTGTTTCATGAACTTACCATTATTAGTTACGATGTTAGGACCGTGGGTATGGGACTGAGTAGAGGTGCAGACCCACACTTCACGAGCTCTGAAGGAAGACTGAAGTTTGAGACGCTCTGGGCCGTAGCTGAGTGGGCAGACACCATGACGTCACTTGCTGTGACGTAGCCTGATTTTTGCTGATTGGCTTGGAAAAATCACCACGTTTCTACTGCTTCACAGAGAGGCGATGGGGGGCCATTTTGGACGCCCATTTTAGTTACCAAATATGGTTCGTTGCCCGATAAAGGGATTTATTAAGTATTTAGTTTATCGTCTTTCTATTGTATTTTTAGTTTATTTAGTTTATAGTCAAAATTTAAGTTTAGACACACGAGGAATGAGAACAAGATACAGTGGCTTGACTAGTTAGAACATTATGTGCGTGTATGCATGTATGAATGAATGCATGTATGTATGAATGAATGTATGCATGTATCTATGAATGCATGTATGTATGAATGAATGTATGTATGGATGTATGCATGTATCTATGAATGCATGTATGTATGAATGAATGTATGAATGAATGTATGTATGCATGTATGTATGAATGAATGTATGTATGGAATATGGATGTATGCATGTATGTATGATAAGTGGATATGTATACGTACCAAGCTGCCCCCAGGTTGGTAGAGGGCCAAGCAGGAAAAGCATAAGTAGTGGGAGAGGTGAGGTAGCACTCCACACGCCAACCATGACAGTGACTCAATGAAGAAGAGAGGAGGAGGAGGAGGAGGAGGAGGAGGAGGAGGAGGAGGAGGAGGAGGAGGAGGAGGAGGAGGAGGAGGAGGAGGAGGAGGAGGAGGAGGAGGAGGAGGAGGAGGAGGTCGTGCTAGGTACTAAATTCTTCTTCAACAAATATCCATCAACAAGACAAACCTTCTTAACATGACTTCAAAACCTTTACTTGAATGCATCTTCCCCTGAAAAAAACACAAAAAAGTCCACTCTGAATCTCTTTCTACCATTACTCTCCACTCTTCCACAGGTCTTTCCTCCACTGCTACGGTTCCCTTCATACCTCTGAATTCTATATCCACTCCACAGGTCTTTTATCCACTCCTACGGTTCCCTCCACATGCACCTCTGAATTATATATCCACTCCACAGGTCTTTCATCCACTCCTACGGTTACCTCCACATGCACCTCTGAATTCTATATCCACTCCACAGGTCTTTCATCCACTCCTACGGTTCCCTCCACATGCACCTCTGAATTATATATCCACTCCACAGGTCTTTCATCCACTCCTACGGTTCCCTCCCTCCACACCTGTACACCTTCGCTCCACCGTTCCACACCTCCAGTTCCCTTCAATGCCGTGTAGGGAATGCCAGGCTTCGGAGACGTGCAGGGCGGGTCAGGTTATCGACTCCGCAGTGACCTTGACAGCAACACTCGAAGAATACCGTGCCGCTATCCACAAGACGGACGAGGAAGAAGAAAAGGAGAAGAAAGACGAGAATGAGGAGCAGAAGGAGGCAAACAAGGAGCTGCATAAGACAAAGGAAAAGGTGAGAATGAGTTAAATAGTAGTAATAAGATAGAGATGAGACAGGAAAGGCTATGAGGAGACATATCGCAGTGGGGAAAGGAAGACATTGAGACGTTATGGCGCACACATAAGAGGGGAGTCGAGACCAGAGATAAGCCACAGTATAGTAGAACAGAGACAGGTATAGTGAGGTGGGGTTAGGTAATGAACAGAAAGGAATTGGATAAGAAAGAGAAGCCATATAGGGAGTTAGCTAAAGTAAGGACATGAAGAGGAGAAGTGACATAAAAGCGAGACAGACTGAGTTAAACAGAGCTGGGCACTTCCGTACCTCTGTCCGTACCTCCGTACCTACGGACTTCCAAACTAGGTCCCGGGAAATCCGGAGGTACGGAAAGTTTTTCAAAGGTACGGAAGTAACAGGTACGGACCTGCGAAATTTTGGGTCCGTACTTCCGTACCTGATATTTTCTATGATGAAAAAAAAAAAAAAAACGAAGACGAAAAAACAGTCCACAGAACAACTTTCACGCGTTTTGGCGGGGAATTTGCCACTAGCTGTCAGCTGATCATTTCCTAAGGCGAGTTCCGTGCATCTGTGGTGCCTGGTAAACACCAAAAGTGCGGCATCAAGCTCAAGATCAACAACGTTTTATGTTTACAGTCACATCACCCGGCAACGCGTTTCAAAGTTTCACTGCTATTGCTTACTGTTTATGTTTTACAACTAAACATGGACAAATACGTGAAAAGAAGTGATAGCGACAGGAGCAGGAGTGTGTCTGGGGATAGTAGCTGTAGTAGTGTGAGCTACAGAACCAGCACCCTGCACCATCTGCGTCCAGAACCCATACACCACAGGGGACGTCAGATATTTCTTTGTCTGACGTGGAGCTGGACTCCTCCCGCTGTTCACCCAGGACATAGAGGAGAGTGGGACTGAGCAGGAGGATCAGAGGAAGAGGCAGGAGGGCACCAGACAGCTAAAGGCTATGCTGTGGCACCTTGAGAAGTAAGACAAATCTAATTGTAAACTTCCGCGGGAGACATCTTGCGGCCGAAGAGGTCCAGCCTCAGCAACATAAACTTTGAGCAGCTGGTGTTTGTGAGGGGCAACATGCACCTCCTAGGCTACAAGGAGGTGTAGCAGCAGTACAAGGAGGAGAAGGAAGTGGAGTAGGAGTTATACACTCTAGAATAAACTTGTGATTTAAACTAATTAGTCATTTCACTCATTTGTGAACTGTGAAGACTGGAGACAAATTTTATTTTAATTGATTTGATGATTATTTGATGGTAAATATATATTGCTATATATATTTATGAAGCTCTGATGTATTATAGCCTTGTATTTTGTTTTATTTTTGAGGTACTGACTATATTTTTTCAGGCGCGTTTTAATAGTTATAGGGTACAGGTACGGAGGTACGGAGGTACGGAGGTACGGGTACGGACAGAACAAAGTAAAATAAGGTACGGAAGTACAGGTACGGACGACCCGCGTCCCGAAGTACGGAAGTACAGGTACGGACTACCCCAAATCCAGGAACGTGCCCAGCTCTGGAGTTAAAGCGTCTACTAAGCCAACTAAGGTACAGGGAATCTTGAATAATGGATTAGTTACACGTGAGTGATGAGTGTGTTGTGCGTTTCTTGGCTCATCTGAGAAAAAGAGGGAGGGATTGAGGGACTAGGGCAGCGGTCGGTAATCTGCGGCTCCGGAGCCGCATGCGGCTCTTTCAAGAGACCTGTGTGGCTCCTGCCACCTACTAAAACTCTCCAAATTATCGTTAAAAAAATAAGAAATAAATTACTGGCATAGATAGCCGCAGTACAATAGTATATGTGACCTAGGTCCTAGGTCTCTTGGAAAATATTGGGATAATTTCTTGTACTCATCATCATGCACTTGCTCGTAACTTTCATTCATAATTTACACTGCAGGTTCATCAGCACTGCTTTTCTGCCAAGTTTGAAGAAATTGGCTCTTCTCGAATTTTGGGTTGCCGACCTCTGGACTATACTAGGGGAAGGAAGGAATGAGGGAAGGAGGGAGGGCGACAGCTGTGCCAAAGACTTAATACTAAAAGACGTTACATATAATAATTATTGTCTACTTGATATAATATTACGAAGCGAAGAAAACCCAACTTGTTATGTATGAGTGTAGTAAACAAGAGACTTTTATTAGAGGCGAGTGTTCATGGGATATTCATTCGTCTTGAATTATATTTTCTAAGTAGTAAAAAAGGGAAGGGAAGATGCGGGCAGAAAGATTGATCGAAATAGATAGATAAATAAATGAGTGGATAGAAGTATGGATAAAAAGATAAAAGGCAGAGAGAGAGAGAACGTGTGGGTGAGACATAGAGAGGAGAGGAAGTAAAGAACGGAAGAGAGGTAGACACTTTAAAAAAATAGATTACCTGACTCACTGTACTTCCATGTGTCTAAATCTTACCTCATTGTTCTTATCTTATGGAGGGAGAGAAGGGGGAGGGAAGGTGGTAGGGAAAGTAAGGGAGAAGAGGAGGAGGAGGAGGACAGGGGGAGGGGAAAGGAAGGGTAAGAGAGGGTTGGAGGGGGAAGGGAAGGGAGAGAAGGGGAAGAGTAGGTGGGGGGAAAGGAAGGGAGGGAAGAAGGGGTAGGAAGGTGAGGGGAAAGGGAAGGGAAGGGAGGGAGGAAGGGGAAGGGTAGGTGGGAAGGAAAGGAAGGGTAAGGGAGAGCAGGGGGAAGGTAGGTGGGAGGGAGAGAAGAAGGGAAGGAAGGTAAGAAGGGGGGAGGGGAAGGGGTAAACGGAGGGAGGAAGGGGAGGACAGGGGGGGGGAGGGATTTAAATACAGATAAAAACAAATCTATCTGTCACCAGTACCTCGAATCCCAGTGTGCAGACAACACTATTACCGTCTGCCTGTCTGTCTCCTGGGGCCAGATCCAGCAAACACATACGTCGGTGTATGTCAGCGTGGCCACCGAGATGATAAGGCCTGGTGGATCGCCCGTGACGTCACACCATAAGGATACCACCCGCTCCGCTCCCCGTACAAGTTTACCTACCTAATATAATGTTTATCAGTATAAAAGATATACTGTTATCTTCGGAAATGTTTGTTCTATAATATTATCAAATAAAAAACCGTAAAACACACTAAAGAAATGCCATTATGAGACTTTCAAGAAATATGCATGAACTTAAACTTTTCGCCATTTAATATTTTGTGAAAAAACTTTTTACATGGAGAATATCAATAGAAGCGGAATTTAATTAGCTTTCCATTGATATATTTCCTTTTCTGATAAATGAATTAGAACCATGCATAAATTAGCGTTAACTAAATAAATAACATCATGAAATCGGGTAAATTACCCGATTTCATGATGTTATTTATTTAGTTAACGCTAATTTATGCATGGTTCTAATTCATTTATCAGAAAAGGAAATATATCAATGGAAAGCTAATTAAATTCCGCTTCTATTGATATTCTCCATGTAAAAAGTTTTTTCACAAAATATTAAATGGCGAAAAGTTTAAGTTCATGCATATTTCTTGAAAGTCTCATAATGGCATTTCTTTAGTGTGTTTTACGGTTTTTTATTTGATAATATTATAGAACAAACATTTCCGAAGATAACAGTATATCTTTTATACTGATAAACATTATATTAGGTAGGTAAACTTGTACGGGGAGCGGAGCGGGTGGTATCCTTATGGTGTGACGTCACGGGCGATCCACCAGGCCTTGTCTCTCGGTGGTCTCGGATAGCGCATTTTCGTGACGTTCACCGCCCTGGTTCAGTCCAGTCCGGACCGGGTCAGGGTGGACTGATGGTCGCGAAAATACATCGAGACTGGCCCCGTCCCATTCGTCGTTCCTATTGGCTGGGGGATCGAGTGGGCGGTACTGAACTGAACTGTGGAGGCGGCAGGCGTCCATCTTGTCAATATCCTTTTTGTCGTCCGCCTTTTAACCTGTGCTGAAGACTTTACAACTACCACGCCTGTGATACTTTAGTCTTATGGTCGGCCATCATGGTGTTTCATGTCTTATCAGCAGCACGAGAAGCTCCTGGTCGCCTTCCCCGCTGACTGTAGTGCGCATGCGCCAGTTCTCCCCACACTGGTCCCAGGTGGTCCTGGTATGTGGGTCGGACCGGACTGGACTGGGCTAGCCCGTTCTAGACTGCCTCGCAAAAACAGTGACCGCCCGGGACTAGCCCAGTCCAGACCGGGCCAGAGCGGTCGCGAAAATACGCTATAAGTCTGAGATACTCCTCTTTCGAAAACTTTCTTGGATCAGGAGCTACATCTGCGCCAAATCGATGACGTCACAACGCCAGACTTTACCCCTCGGTGCAAGTCTGCGCCAACCCTCCCTGGCTGGATCCAGCAAGCGTACTTACTCCATTTCCGTGACGTCACAGGGCCAATATTATGGCGTAGATTTTACACCACCTCGATGAGGTGTAGAGGAGGTGTATCTCATATATATAAATAAAATGTCATTTATTATGCCTAATAGACGTTACCACCGAGGTAAGGATTGAAATATAAGCCTATTGGTAGTCGGCAGCGGCGTGTGTTTACAAATGTTTAGGAGATACAAGCCTTGGTGGGAGGCCGCATCAGCCGTGTAGGGACTGCCTTCGGTGTTTTTGTTGTATTAGTTCGTTATTGGGCAGCACCAGTTTTTTAGACCACTAGCGGAGTCCTGTGAGCAGAATTGTTGTGGGACGAGGCAAGCCTGGCATCCCGCGGCTAGATTAATGTTGTTTCACTATATCGTAATTTGGACGTTTTTGAGAATGAAACTTTTGTTCTGATGCCTGCCCCTCAGTGACCTTGCACTATGGTTAGGTCACTCAGGACGCTTGACCCTCATTGCCCCTGAATGGTAGTTAGGTCACGTTTGCTAGCCTTTAATGGTACAGTCCCCGAACGGAAGGAATGCTCGCCACCGGAGGATGTTCCATTTTTTTACGTCGGCGAGAGTTCCTATTAAGCGACAGTTACAAGTTTATTTATTAACATAACAGTACCCAATCTATATATTTAAACAGCTTTTACCCGTGCTTGTGAATTCAGGGACCGAATATCGGGGGTTAGTTTAGTGATTGGGGGAGTCTGGGGTTTTGACATGTTACGTAACCAATGTCCATGTATTGTATTGAAGTGTAGTTTTAAATTATTTAGGGACAAGCGAAAAACTTGTCCAATAACGAAATACCTTTTATTCTTTAATTTGCACCTATTACAAGTGGAACTCGCCGAAAACTTTTATGTCGGCAAGACTTCTCGGTTGGTGTTTCAGTTATAATGGACGATAACTGCGCGGTCACTACCGCCATTACTACATGCGTTTTCTATATTATTTTTTGTTAAGTATACTGTACAGTATTAATGCACTTCCGCGTAACCTTTAAAACTTATGGTATTATTCTAGTGTTTGCCCATACTCCCCCCTCTCCCCCAAAACAAGCTTGGGGACCTGGGGAAATGCAGGATATATGGCTGGGGTACAAAATATGCGTCGCAACCACATACTTTTTGAGTTATGGAAATTTAAAAAATTCTCTAGATTTAGGGAAAATTCATTGGCTTTCTTCTGAGTCCAGAGACGTGTGAACCTGACGATCCTCACAGAATGATGACTGAAGTGTTGAGAACCCCCCCAAACCCCCCCCGCTAGGAGGTTAGGTTAGGTTAGATTTGGTTAGGTTAGGTTAGGTTAGGTTTGGTTTGGTTTGGTTTGGTTAGGTTAGGTTAGGTTATCGGTGGATCAAGCCCCCCGCTAGGTTAGGTTAATTTTGGTTAGGCAAATTTCTCTAGATATAAGGAAATTACCCTAGATCTAGGGAATTTTAACCCCCTAAACAACTCTTAAATTACGTGTTTCCGACGCATAATTTGTTCCCCACCCGAAAACCCCGCATTCCCACAGGTGCCCAAACTTGTTTGGGGGAAGTGGGAGAGTATGGGCAAACACTAGAATTTTACCAAACTTATATACATATTGTAGAAATGATATAGTTGTCTTAGACTAATACTCATACAGACACAACCTCCCCTTCCAGAGGCCCCCCAACCATATAGGAGGTTTGGTTAAGGTATTATTGATTAGGGTAGGTTATATTTGGTTAGGTTAGGTTAGATCTGGTTAGGTTAGGTTAGATTTGGTTAGATTTAGGTTAGGTTAGGTTAGTTTATCGGTGGGTCAAGCCCCCCGCTAGGTTAGGTTAATTTTGGTTAGGCAAATTTCTCTAGATATAAGGAAATTACTTTAGATCTAGGGAGTTTGTCTCCTCTACACAATTCTTAAATTACGTGTCTCTGACGCATTATTTGCTCCCCACCCGAAAACCCCGCATTCCCACAGGTGCCCAAACTTGCTTGGGGGTTAGTGGGAGAGTATGGGCAAACACTAGAAATTTACCGGAAAAACTAGTCAGTGTCTCAGAAAATGACCGCGCAGTCCTCGTCCATTTTTACCAAAAGCACTAAATTTAGGCAAGGAAAATCTAGTCAGTGTTTCAGAAAATGACTGCGCAGTTCTCGTCCATTTTTATCAAAAGCACTAATTTTACCCAAGGAAAAACTAGTCAGTGTCTCAGAAAATGACCGTGCAGTCCTCGTCCATTTTTACCAAAAGCACTAATTTTAGGCAAGGAAAATCTAGTCCGTGTTTCAGAAAATGACCGCGCAGTTCTCGTTCATTTTGACCGGTATCTTTCCCTTAATATCCTACTAACCTAACCATTACCTTCGGCGAGAGTTCCCGGATTGTGTCAGGTCGAGAATTTCGGTAGACGAGAGTACCAGGTACCGTTCTCATTATCCCTGAATGATACGATTAGGTCACTCAGAATGTCTGCCTCTTAACGCCCTTGAATTATATGATTACATGGTCAATCATGATGTCTGCCCCTTTTTGTCCCTGAATTATTAGGTTAATCAGGATGGCTGGCCCATTATTGCCCTAGAAATATTTATTAAGTCAATCAGGATGTCTGCGCCTTAAATTATTGCCTCCAAATTGTTTATTTCTGGTCAATCTGTACTGTCAATGGTACTCCTTAGTGGGGTACCGTTGATTCGGGCCGCCTATAGTAGCATACATACCCAGCAGACAGGGCAGTTTAACGGTCGTTTTCAGAGACACCCGATTTTTTTTTCTTGGCCTACAATAGGGGCTTGTTCTAATGGAGATAGTTTTATTTTGCGCAAACCCATAAAAAAAAAAAAAGGTATACTTTGTGATTAAGGTTAGGTTAGGTTTCATTAAAACCTATAAGGTTAGGTTAGGTTTCATTAAAACCTTTAAGGTTAGGTTAGGTTTCATTAAAACCTATAAGGTTAGGTTAGGTTAGGTTTCATTAAAACCTATAAGGTTAGGTTAAGTTAAATTTTTTTCATATTTTTTTTTTTTTTTTTTTTTTTTTGCGCAAAATAAAACTATCTCCGTTAGAACAAGCACCTATTGTAGGCCAAGAAAAAATAGTCGGTGTCTCTGAAAACGACCGCGAAACTCTCGTCCAGTATGTATTTAATATAGGCGGCCTGATTCAACTGGCGGCCCGAATCAACTGTATCCCCTTAGTGTAGGGGAAGCACACTCGGTTCACAACCGAGAAGTCCCGGGTTCGATCCCCGGGTGGAGCGGAAACAGTTGGGCTGTTTCCTTAAAACCCGAGCCCCTGTCCACCCAGCAGTGAATGGGTACCGGGTAACCCGCCTCGCGGGGTGCTGGCTTCGGCCAACACTATAAGCACTAGCAGACAGCTCTCTGCTCGGGGTAGTCTGCGAGAGAGCTGTCTGGTTACAGCAGAGATCCATCTCAGCTGCGTCAATAACTGACGAAATTCTTCAATCATCATCATCAAACCCTTCCTTATCGCTTTAAACATGATACATCAATTTGTTGTGTCAACCCAGATGCCAGCTGAGTAATCAGCTGATTAATGTTTGTAAACATTATTTATCACGTGACAGCCTTGTGATTGCCTGATAGATCTGAATAGATAATATAAACACTGTAGGGAACTCTGTAGTGTAGTGGTTAGCACGCTCGGCTTACAACCGAGAAGTCCCGGGTTCGATCCCCGGGCGGAGCGAAAGATAGATGGGTGGTCTTTCTTAAATCCCTAGCCCCTGTCCACCCAGCAGTGAATGGGTACCGGGTGCCAGCCGGGGGTTTGTAACCCCCCCCCCGGGGGGGTGGCTTCGGCCAACACTAATATGCAGTAGCGGTAGATCACTATGGCTCTGGGGCCAGATGCTGAGAGTGAGCTAGGGCGCCCTATCCACTAGGGCGCCTGTGGTAAGGCGAAACGCCCTCCCACCGCAATGCTCAGTCGAGATTGCTGCCTTAGTGGCACCGCTAAAGGCGCTGAAAACTAAGGCATGGTCAGACCCTGACTTAGTGAGCTGCTGTGGGCCTTTGACAGACATTCATCTTCTGTTTATAAAGCAAATACAGCCTTGTTTCAGTTCCTACAACGTAACAATTGGTGTTTACGTATTAATAGTGTTGCAAGGTGTGTATGAATTGATCGTGCAAGACTAATGCGGCATTATAGGGTGTTATATGCTGGTGATAAGAAATGTTGTGTTGTGTGTTGGTTAGGGGCGGGCGGCGGGCGGCGGGCGGCAGGTGCTCCGCCCCCACTAAAATGTTGTTCTATTACACGGTATTATCATACTACCAGATGATATTTAGGACAGCTGAACATACCATCATCTTCACGAGACATTAGTGCATATCATGAATGCATAAAACTTGCAGTAAACTATACCTATAATAAGATAATGAGCAAAATGAAATCGTGTATAAACTTTTTTTTCACCTTTTTTTATTCATCTTCTCCTTATTCCTGGAATGTTGCTTGCATTAAATTTTCACTCACTGTCCCGGAATCGGCATACCTTAACGATTATCATGGTGTATGGCACGTCCTAATGCAAAAATATATAAGTGGTCAAAACCTGCGTTGAACGTCAAACTTGTGATGAAACAGCTTTTGGCGGGGGAGAGCGGTGTGTCCTTGCCATAAGTGCTTGGTTAGGGAGGGAGGGACAACATTCCTTGCTTCAGCAGAGACGTGTTCAAGCCTTGTGATTGGTCGAAGCTGCCTAAGCAGCGCTCAGATAGGCAACGTGATTGGCTAGTAGGATTCTCGGACCACGCCCACGCCATAGGCTTTGGAGGTTTAAGGCAGTGCAAAAGCACCTGAACTTTCGACTGTACATGGGCTTTAGTCGGTGCCTTAGCCGGGCCGTTACAAAAGCGCCTGAAGACGGGTAAGGCGCTCTTTTCGCCTTACCTCTATGGCACTTCTCAGCATCTCCCCCCTGGGCAGACATTCAGAAAGAGTTAAAGGGCGCGGTGTTTAGCTTAACTAACTTCCTCTATTTGTACAACCCGGAAGTCGCGGGGATTCTGGTACGAGATATGGCAGTGGCGCTACGGTGTCACTATGGGTGATCTTTTCCGCTTGATAATCTCTCTATTCGTAACTGGTCTTCCTGCCATTTGGGGGAAGCAACCACCCCGGGAGGCGGGTCACAAACCCCGGCTAACACCCGATACCCATCACGGCTGGATGGACAAGGGCTTGGGGTTTTATTAAGGAAAAGGGAGCCATTATACCTTCAGTCTGATGCGTGGCGGTTGGTGGCAGCTACCCGCCGGGGTGGTGAGGCGAGGTGGTCTCGGTCAGGGTCTCGGTGAGGTGCCGCCGTTCACCACTAGGCTCATCACCCCATAATAAACTCACCATGAGGGTAGGAGATAGGTTTAAGGCCTAATTTCATTTGTATACTTGCCCTGTTCAGTTCTTGAGTCAGAAAACATCATATATACTCAATTTATGAGTATTTTTATGTATATTGCGTGCTCTACGCCACCCCTACCGTGGTCGCGTTGTTTTGACAGCTTAACGTCTTTAAGTACGTCTGCAGAATGCCAAAAGTTGCCCAGAACAGCTGTTGGAAGTCGCTAGGTCGTGCAGACCGGAAGTAAGCCTCTCTGAATGTAGCCCCTGAGGCATTATCCTCTAAACAAAACAAACAAACAAACAAGAAAAAACTGCTGTGATTCGCTATTAGCGAGGATGACTGTCAATGTATTCGCCAGCCAATCAGCTGTCTCTGTGGAGATACTCCGAGATACTCCTCCTTGCGCCCGGCGCAAGTCCATCTCGGCGGATTATTCAAACAGCCTCGGCGCAGAGGGGGGCGAGGGTTGCGCCGGAGTAGCATTTACACCATACTTACACCGCTTGACTTACACTTTTTTCCTGGATCTGGCCCCTGAACTACTCCCGCGTCTGTCTGTACGTATTACCGTCAATCATCGGACGTAAGGTATGAAGAAGCTTTTATTTTTTTATGTCATGTAAAGGTGATTCGTTTCAGTTCATGTTAAGTAATTCCTTCATCAATATTTTTTTGTTTTATTTATTAATATTTTTGTGCTTGTGATTTCTGAGAATGGTGTAGCGTCCTGGTTTTTTTTATCTTTTTTTTTTCTTGCATTGAATTAAGTTTTATTCCTTCATGGATTTATCTACGTATATTTATCTATTTATTTTGTTCAATTTTTATTTATCTGTCTACTATAAGAAAAAAAAATCAACTTCCAATTCAAATTATAACTTCAATCTATTTTAATTTATTTATTTATTTGTCTACTCTGTGTGTGTGTGCGTGAGCGTGTGTGTGTGTGTGTGTGTGTGTGTCTGTGTGTGTGTGTGTGCGTGAGCATGTGCGCGCGCGTGTGTGTGTGTGTGTGTGTGTGTTACAACGACCATTTCCTTCATACAAGATTGATGATACGTTCATTATGCTTTAAGAAGTCTGACAGCGAACCCATCCTACTATTCATCCTCTTTTTACTCACACAAATCAACCACAAAACCAGTGAATAGGATGAAAAAGATGACCAAAAAAGTACATCATTAATAAATAAATAAATGCCGTGCCAGTACAACCAGATCTTAATAATTTTGCATTCATAAATTCCTTCGTAATTTACATGGACTCCAATACTCTTATTTGATACGGTGTGTGTGCTAATATATGTTTCTATGTTTTTTCGAGTTTTCTCTTTAAAGTTTCTTCTATGGATTATTTAGGTGTTAGGTGGATTATTATTAGGTGGATTAGAGTGTTAGGTGTCTATGGATTTAGGTGTTAGGGTTTTAGTGGTGATGCAAATGGTGGTGACGAATGTTTGAATCACGTTGTCGCCTGATAAAAAAAAGTTATTTGATAAGGAATGGCTTTGCAACAGGATGATTCAATGGCTATTATGCCGCATTAAAGATAAGCTCTGGCTGGTTTCAAAACGTTACCAGTCGAAACTTGTCAATAAGCTACGTACACAGGTGATATGACTGCTGATATCACTACTACTATCACTACTACTACTACTACTACTACAGTCAACCAACAGTCAGTTCGTCACCAGTAACCAGACGTTTCGGCCACAGACGTTTCGACCACGGACGTTTTGGCTGTAAGGTTAGGTTGAGTTAGATTAGGCTGAGGTTAGGTTAAGTTAGGTCAGGCACGGCCTCCTTATACAAGGCCTGAGCGACGTGACGTCATCAGCCTTGGTCATCTCACCCGCTCCGTCCTCTCCCTCGCTCTGTCTGTCCCACGTATATTATACAGTAATTTATAAATGTTATCTTCGTAAATGTTTGTTCTATAATATTATCAAATAAAAAACAGTAAAACACGCTAAATAAATGCCATTACGAGACTGAAGAAATATGCATGAACTTATTATTCACTTCAACTCTTCGCCATTTAAAACTTTGCGAGTCAACATTTACCATGAAACATATCAATAGAAGCGCAATTTTATTAGCTTTCTTTTTATTGACTCTGCTCGCCAGCGCCTCTACACCCTGACGGAGGTGGTACAAGACGTCTTGCTCTGCCCGGAGAAGGTCAAGTCAGAGCCCCACAGCAGGAAGAAGTGGGAGGAGGTGAACTATGACGGGAGTTGGGTGAGGAATTCTACCGCTGGAGGACCTCCTCAAGGGACGTCATTAGGTAAGAAGGGTGAAGGAAGGAGGGCAGATAAGGTAGATTAAGGGAAACTGCATGCATTAGGTTGGAATACAGTATAGGGACATAAATATTGGCCGCGTCAGCCCGTAGACCAATGCGGTAAAGGAAAGGAAGGTTGGAATGGATCAGAAAATTAATGATAAAGGATGGAATGTTAGGAAGTGTGAAGGAATGGAATGGAATGAATGAGTGGAGAGGTGAGGAGATGGTGCCTGCCTGTCTGTCTGTCTCTGTTTCAGTCTGTTTTTCTGTCTATATGTCTGTGTCTCTGTTTAACTGTCTTTCTGCATACCTCTACCTGTCTGTCTAATGCATGAGGCGAGATGGTGACAGTGTCTTTCTGTACCTGTCTACCTGTCTATATGTTTACTGTCTGTCTCTATCTGTATCTGTTTACTCTGTCTCTATTTACCTCTGTCTCTACCTGTCTATCTGTTTGTCTGTCTCTATCTGTCTTGCCCTGATCGTCCTCTCCCCTTTCCCAAGACCTGTTCAGCAGCAACCCACAGTACCTGCTTCACCTGACCGAGGCTGACGATACCTTAAAGCTGGACGACGAGGCGGGGCAGAAGGGGCGTGCCGGGGCAAGCACTTGCACGGTGGTCATGTCCCTCAGTCAGAAGAACAGGCGGGTCAACAAGCTGGAACTTCTCACCGTGGGCATCTGTGTGTATGAGGTCAGAGGTCGTGTTAGTGTTAGTGTTGTTGTGCAGTTGATTGAATGTATGTTAGGTTAGAGGTCACACACACATACACATACACACACACACACACACACACACACACACAACACTGTCGAAGAAAGACTGGATAAATGTATATAGATATGAAAACGGGACCACACGAGTATAGCCGAGACCCTGTAAAACAAAACTATAGGTATATACAACTAGGTAAATAGGCTACACACACACACACACACACACACAGTAATGTCCCTCCTCGCAGGTGGAAGAACAAAGGTCGCGCTCCACCTTGTCCTCCTGGTTCCTGCGCCATCGCCCTCTCAACAAGATCATTTTCAAGAAGACTCGCACCGTCACCTTCCGCCTGCAGCTTCCCCGCCGGCCACTACGTCCTCGTCCCCTGCACCGCCTACCCCAACAACGACGGGGACTTCCTTCTACGGGTGTTTTGTGAGAAGGCCGCCACCATGGAGTAAGACTTAGTACAGAACTGTTACTGTGGTTTTAGCTGATGTTTCTCCCTTGCATTTTTCAACATAAGTACAGAATTGCTGCTGTGGTTTTAGCTAATGCCTCTCCTTTGCATTTTTCAACATCATTTGCTATAGGCGATAGGAAATGAATATACAAACGAAACGAAAATACAGCTGAAATTAAGAAGAAGCGTAGTATTCCCTTCTCCTGGCTTCAAATATCAGTCCGTAAACAGCAAGGGGTCAGGATTTTTCACCTTGATAAAAAACAAACAGATTATGGTTAAACTCTTTCCAGCTCTGCGTTTCTATCCTATAAGCGTAGGATAAAATTTAATACAATATACTAGAAGAAAATCATAAAAAACGTAACTATAGGCATGAATTCTGTTGCACAAAAGTCCGATATTTTTCGTAAAGAGACAATACACGCCACGCAGTTTTAGATGAATTGAGAAAGTGACATTGAACTAACGAAGAACTAAGTCATGTATTTCTTTCTTTAATTTTCAACAGGAACTACCACGTGTAGGTCTCGCGGCTTCTTGTAGCTTCCTTATTTTCTTTTGTTTCTTATGTATTTCTTTCTTTAATTTTTGTTTTACCTTTTAGGGAGAACGACGAGGAAGCAAAAATTCTGGACGTGCATAATGAGGCGAGTTCATTTCATTCTACTTTTCCCGCCTTCTTTAGGGTGGTAAATGATTGGAATGGACTCATTCGTCAGGTATACGTTAGTGCGGAGTCAATAGGGAGCTTTAAAATGAGGCTGGAGAATTTCATGGATGGGGATGAAAGGTGGATGTAGGTAGTGTTAAGTAACAGGAACTACCACGTGTAGGTCTCACGGCCTCTTGTAGCTTCCTTATTTTCTTATGTTCTTCTTATGTTCTTGTTTCCCCCGCGTGTTCTCAGGACCTGTGCGACGCTACTGACGGAGGGAGTGAGCGTCGTCCCAATGGCTTGAAAGACGTGTTTTGGGACAACGCCGGGATGGTGGAAAGCATCGGTGCCAGGAAGCTCAACCACGCACTCAACACACTCTTTGCTGGTGCGTTATTGATTGATTTACCACGCACACAACAAACACACTCTTTTCTGGTGAGGTATTCAGTTACTTTTCCCTTTCTAACTTATTTTATCACTTTTGTAAGGAAGATTGGATGACTGTTTTAACTAAATCCAAATAAATACATCAAATTCGTATGCTATGAATCCCCATTTTTTTTCTCCCTCTTCTCTTGATCACATGTCGTTAAAGAATGACTAATAAAGACCTCTTGTAGCTTCCTTATTTTCTTATGTTCTTAATAAAGGTTGCCATTAAGTTTCCTTCTGCAGGCGAGGTGGAGTTTTGCCTGGACATGACGCGCAGCCTGCTAGCCATGGTGGACAAGGACCTCTCGGGCACCGTCGACTACTATGAGTGCGAGCCGCTAGTCTTCTCCCTCAAGCGCTGGGTGGTGCGTCAGGCTTGCATTAGTTTTTGGTTTGACTTGTTTTTTGGCATTTTACTATGAAAATATTGACCGTAGACGAAAAATGACATGAATAAATTATGTCCATCTTAAAGAGATCTATCCTATGCATCTATCCGTTTGTTTCTAGTAATTAGAGTTTTTGAGATATACCAATTTATTTTTACTTTTAGAAAACTAAATTTTATGGATTATTTATTGATAATTTTTTTGTCTTTATATACCACAGGGACGGCAGTCGTGTGCTGCATATTTGTTATTCTATTATGTTTTTGCCTATCGGCTATGATTTTTGAGATATAAATGAAAATGCGTTTTTCACCAAATTTTCCAAGGCTTGCCATGCCCAACTTGCCTTCAAAATTTGGCCCAAAAAACTATTCGCCTGATTTTCATGATACTTGGTTCATAGTACCTTTCGTGCATGCTGATCACGATTCTGGACTTAGTTTTTCGATATTTGATTTTTAAAGTCCTTTTTGAGCCGTTCTAAGCTTATTTATCCCCGTAAACATCTCTCTGGTTTACAGACCTGGGGGGAGATGCTGAGAAGTGCCATAGAGGTAAGGCGAAAAGAGCGCCTTACCCGTCTTCAGGCGCTTTTGTAACGGCCCGGCTAAGGCACCGACTAAAGCCCATGTACAGTCGAAAGTTCAGGCGCTTTTGCACTGCCTTACACCTCCAAAGCCTATGGCGTGGGCGTGGTCCGAGAATCCTACTAGCCAATCACGTTGCCTATCTGAGCGCTGCTTAGGCAGCTTCGACCAATCACAAGGCTTGAACACGTCTCTGCTGAAGCAAGGAATGTTGTCCCTCCCTCCCTAACCAAGCACTTATGGCAAGGATACACCGCTCTCCCCCGCCAAAAGCTGTTTCATCACAAGTTTGACGTTCAACGCAGGTTTTGACCACTTATATATTTTTGCATTGGGACGTGCCATACACCATGATAATCGTTAGGGTGTGCCGATTCCGGGACAGTGAGTGAAAATTTAATGCAAGCAACATTCCAGGAATAAGGAGAAGATTAATAAAAAAAGGTGAAAAAAAAGTTTATACACGATTTCATTTTGCTCTCGTTATCTTATTATAGGTATAGTTTACTGCAATTTTTATACATTCATGATATGCACTAATGTCTCGTGAAGATGATGGTAGGTTCAGCTGTCCTAAATATCATCTGGTAGTATGATAATACCGTATAATAGTACAATATTTTAGTGCGGGCGGAGCACCTGCCGCCCGCCGCCCGCCCCTAACCAACACACAACACAACATTTCTTATCACCAGCATATAACACCCTATAATGCCGCATTAGTCTTGCACGATCAATTCATACACACCTTGCAACACTATTAATACGTAAACACCAATTGTTACGTTGTAGGAACTGAAACAAGGCTGTATTTGCTTTATAAACAGAAGATGAATGTCTGTCAAAGGCCCACAGCAGCTCACTAAGTCAGGGTCTGACCATGCCTTAGTTTTCAGCGCCTTTAGCGGTGCCACTAAGGCAGCAATCTCGACTGAGCATTGCGGTGGGAGGGCGTTTCGCCTTACCACAGGCGCCCTAGTGGATAGGGCGCCCTAGCTCACTCTCAGCATCTGGCCCCAAGCCTCCATTTCCTCTCTACCTCCATCTCCTTCTTAAACACCCTTACTCCTCCCTACAGGACGTGTATAACAGAAAGAGAGACCAGGGCACTGTTTGGCTATGACTGGCAGCTGGGAGGCGCCCTTAGGGAACTGGGGGGAGATGCTGAGAAGTGCCATAGAGGTAAGGCGAAAAGAGCGCCTTACCCGTCTTCAGGCGCTTTTGTAACGGCCCGGCTAAGGCACCGACTAAAGCCCATGTACAGTCGAAAGTTCAGGCGCTTTTGCACTGCCTTACACCTCCAAAGCCTATGGCGTGGGCGTGGTCCGAGAATCCTACTAGCCAATCACGTTGCCTATCTGAGCGCTGCTTAGGCAGCTTCGACCAATCACAAGGCTTGAACACGTCTCTGCTGAAGCAAGGAATGTTGTCCCTCCCTCCCTAACCAAGCACTTATGGCAAGGATACACCGCTCTCCCCCGCCAAAAGCTGTTTCATCACAAGTTTGACGTTCAACGCAGGTTTTGACCACTTATATATTTTTGCATTGGGACGTGCCATACACCATGATAATCGTTAGGGTGTGCCGATTCCGGGACAGTGAGTGAAAATTTAATGCAAGCAACATTCCAGGAATAAGGAGAAGATGAATAAAAAAAGGTGAAAAAAAAGTTTATACACGATTTCATTTTGCTCTCATTATCTTATTATAGGTATAATAGTTTACTGCAAGTTTTATGCATTCATGATATGCACTAATGTCTCGTGAAGATGATGGTATGTTCAGCTGTCCTAAATATCATCTGGTAGTATGATAATACCGTGTAATAGTACAACATTTTAGTGCGGGCGGAGCACCTGCCGCCCGCCGCCCGCCGCCCGCCCCTAACCAACACACAACACAACATTTCTTATCACCAGCATATAACACCCTATAATGCCGCATTAGTCTTGCACGATCAATTCATACACACCTTGCAACACTATTAATACGTAAACACCAATTGTTACGTTGTAGGAACTGAAACAAGGCTGTATTTGCTTTATAAACAGAAGATGAATGTCTGTCAAAGGCCCACAGCAGCTCACTAAGTCAGGGTCTGACCATGCCTTAGTTTTCAGCGCCTTTAGCGGTGCCACTAAGGCAGCAATCTCGACTGAGCATTGCGGTGGGAGGGCGTTTCGCCTTACCACAGGCGCCCTAGTGGATAGGGCGCCCTAGCTCACTCTCAGCATCTGGCCCCTGGGCTACCAAGTGCCGCGTCGCCTGCAGGGACTGGTGGTGGTGCGTTACGGGGACGAACAGCAGGGTAACATCTCCTTGCAAGACTTCCTGATGGCCACCTGCAGGATCTCAGTCATGCTGGGTGGGTGTTGGAGCGTGTTATTTATTCTTCTACTTTCTACCTTATAGGGGGGGTTACACTCTAAAGCCGGCCACACACACACCGGCGCGGCCTGTCCGGCCGACAAAAAGTGGCGACGCATCGTTCGCCGGACGAGACCCACACACGCACCGGCCGCCTCATGAAAATATACAGTACACGTCGGACCACCGTGGTGACAACATGAATCCGCTGTCCGAAAATGACTTGTTGGTGATGGCTGCATGTGCAGCCATATATAATACCTATATATAATACGTCATACTATATATAATACGTCATACTATATATAATACGTCATATATAATACCTATATTATCATAAATACAATTATAACTGGTACAATTAGTCATTATCTGGCCGAGCGAGGGGCGGGCCGCGCCGGAAGGCACCCACACACACGCAGGCGGCAGGCCGCGCCGGACGGAATTTTCAAGCGTCGACTGATTTTCATCCGGCCGCTGCGACAGGCCCCCCCGGATGAAAAACACCCCCACACACACACCGGCCGCCTCTAGCCACGCCCCTTTTCGTCGGCCGGACAGGCCGCGCCGGTGTGTGTGTGGCCGGCTTAACAGGCTTTATATTTAGCCCGTGCTTCTCTCGTAAGGAAAGCAATAGGAAAAACAACTTATAGGGACTGGAGCTAGCGGGCTTTATGGTATTATTTTTGTTTTTTTTGCCCTTGGTCAGTTCCTTATGATGTAAAAAGAAGAAGAAAAAAATCACCACCATTATCATCACCATCACACAAATCATCACACCCTACATCATGCCTGAATCAAACTTTTTTCCTTCATATTCACACCTTTTTTGTTTTGTTCGGACACAATTTGAGTGTTTTGCCTTAAGCTGTATTAGTTTTTTCCCGTCAGTGTTAATAAATGAATGAACAACAGTGTTAAATTCAGTGCCCGTAAAGGGAAAGTCGTTCTAACAGAGAGGAGTTTAAGGTGCTATTAACCCCTTGAGACCCAGAACGTAATTTCTATCGTAATTTGGGTACCATTAGATGCTTTTTAGTGAACATAAGCAATATTTTATAGCTATGACCTGTTTAGTATCCTTGTCGACTAACTAATTTGATATATTAAGTTACTTTTTGTTATTTCATGGCTCGACAACATACAATTTTTTATAGTAAACGAAAGATCTGGGCGCGAAGGGGTTAATTGTTTCCCTACACAATAACACAATTATAACCAAAACCTTTCACAAGTCTTTACTGAGCTTTTTTTGTTGTTGGTTGCCAGAGAGATTCCGAGACCGCAGCGGGTTGGAAGGTGAGCAGGCGACCCTCCTGCTTAACGATTGGCTCCAAGATACCCTTTACTGCTGACACGCCCTCTGCTACTGCTACTGCTACTGATTGTTTTCTACTATAGATCAAGCAGCAAACACCATAACACTTCAAGAACCAGAATAAAATCACCGATACTATGGTGTTACCCCCACATCTCTTCGACTTCTTCGACTATAGCTAATGGATCGACAACGTTCTCAATATGGTACGTCCTCCCCATACAACCTTAGTGCACTCTTTTCCTTTATCTTTTCTCCCTTTAATATTTTGATATATTCCCATATCTTTTTCCTTCCATGTTTACTTTCCTTGATTTCTCTTATTAATTTCTCTTCGTGTTTATAGATTTCCTTCCTTATTTGTATTTGCACTTTTATCTTCTGTTGTATATATCTTTCCTTCCACTTCTCTTCCTCATCTTTACTTTGTGCATTTCTCCTATTTCTATTTAGCCTTCTCTCCTTTATCCCCTTCCTTATTTCATCAATCATCCATATAGCTTCTTCTCCCTCACCATTTTTCTTCTCTTTTCTTCTATATGTACATTTTAATACTTTATTCGCTGTTTCTTGAATTCTCCACTCTAACTTTTCTAAACTTTCATTCTCCTTCCCTACTACTTGTGCTTCTAAATTTTTCCTAAAACACTCCAATGATTTTTATCTGTCCTGTAGTATTCTTTCACTATCCACTCTTTTTCCTTGTACTCTTTCCTTTCTTCTTTTACCTTTATTACTTTCTATCAAATTATGGCCTGATAAGTCAAATTTTTCTTTCTCCTCGTCTATCATCATTCCGTGGAATCTCTTATAAAATTTATCCGTCACCAAAGCAAAGTCTATTACACTCTTTTGTTCTTCTCTACCCCATGTGTACTCTCCCTTACATTTTTCATCATCATTTAGCATTATTAAGGCGTGTTTTTCCATCCATTGTAGGACTATTTCATCATTTCTGTTCACACACAGTTTTCCTTTAAAGCCAACATGGCCATTAAAGTTCCCAGTTATCATGAGTGGTTGTGTGTTTTCCTGTATTATCTGTTCCCGCTGCATTTTTTTTCATCTTCTTTAAACACTTCATCACCTTGTCTTCATTGATCTGTTCCTCTTCCAAGTATATAAATCTTCCCTGTACTCTTCTCGCCATTTCCATGTGTTCTTCTCTATCTCTTGTTTCATTTCATTGTTTCTCCCTGCATCACTTACGCTGAAGTAAACTACAACTATCCTAACCTCCCATCCTTCTATTTTTCCTTTTACATGTAACAAATCTTTACATTTTGTTTCTATCTTATCTAATTCTATTCCCATATTTTCTTTGTAAATCATCATAAGCCCTCCACCCTTCCTATCCGTTTCCTCTCTCATACTATCTATAACTCTTAACTCCTTTCCAAAATTTACATCCCTTACTTTCTTCCGAGTTTCAGTTAGACATACTATCCTCTATCCTAAAAAACGATACATATACTATCCTCTTGGCCTGCTGTTTTGTTATGGCTTGCTTCGGTACTGCTAGTTTTTGTATCCCAGCTCAGTTTCCCTTTCCTTTTTCTACTCTGACAGCAGTTTCTTAGTTTAACTATTTTAATGAATTTCTTCTTGGGTAAAATTCTAGAGTCCTTTCCCGCCCTTATTATTGTTTTTTTCTCTCCAGACCTTCACAGATCCCTTCAGATACTCTAAAACGTAATTATATGGGAGAGATGTCACCTCCCCTCCACCCCAACAAACCCGGGGGACTGGTGGGAAGTTTTTTTTTTGGGTGGGAAACGAAAATCACAGATTTACAGCATTAAATTCTGATAATTTAGCAGTTTAATACAATACATGGATAACCTGACCAAACTGGGGGGACTGCCCCCCCCCCCCCCCGCTAGATCACTAACCTAACCTGCTGGCATTTAATCCCTGAATGCAGAAACACGGGTAAAAGCTGCTTAAATTATATATTGGGTGGTGTAATATCAAAATCAAGAACTGGAGCTCGTTAAAAATGGGAACACTCGCCGACGGCGGTGAGAATACCTCCGTATACACGATAATATAGCATTATTTGCCTTATTGATGAGGTGCTGAGGTGGTGCACATCACCCCATTGATGATTTGAGTTGAGGCCCTGTTACAGATGTCACCCATGGCTATCAAATTCCGGTAAAACGATGCAGACCGTAAATCCACCACCCTCGTGCATCGTATCCATTTTGTCAAATAGACAAATATAGACTCGGTGAACTTCACTCCAGATTACTTCACTCGCTAATAAAAGAGCATCGATACAGGATATTGCAGCCTTTGTCCCTTTACATTTAACATGCATTTGGATTCGCTGAATCAGTTCTGATCCTAATACAGGTATATTCTGGGAAGATGGACATAATGATGGCGGCGTGGCGATACGAACTGACTCGAACTGAGTGAGAAAGCATGGAACATACGTAGAGGACGTAGACGTCATAGAGGAACTGTAGGCTACGTAGTGGATGGACTGAAATGATTGACCTGATTTAGGAACTGTGGTGTGACTGAGTGATAGGGTGTGGCTGATTTCATACATTTGTCCTTCGTAGGGTTGAGAGACATTCCTTACTCCCCTTGACCGCTTTGTGGAGGAATATTGCTTGGAGAGGCGAGGAGCTTCTCTACATATTTATCCTGCATTTGCTTCTTACTTTATCTATTGCCATCTCAAACAAATACACACACACACACACACACAAGGCTTTTCCCGTCCAGGTGATGCCAAAACTTCTTAGGTGCAAGCCCAGCCAATCCCCAGCCATTGTACAAGCATTTCAAGCCACTGAATAGTTATATTTCAGCCTAAACATATAATAAGCATGTAGTACATTACAACTCTGTTATACTTTCAGCAAAAAGGCCCTCACAGTAGTAGTACATGCAGGTTTTGGACATGGGGAATATCGGCGAGCAGCCACCATTGCTTCCTTATCTTATAATCTTTGGGCATTGAGATGAATGTCTTCCCTGGTGTTGACCTGCCAGTGTTATTGCACATTGGCACGTAGCACCAATAATGTCTATTCGCCCTTTCCTTGGCCATAGGGCTTTGCTGGTGTCATTATAGGTAAACACACCGTACACAGCCTTCGTAGCCTCCCGCGTGTGTCCAGCTGATGACCTAGCAACTAATGTCCAGCTGATGACCTCGCAACTAATGTCCAGCTGATGACCTCACAACTAATGTCCAGCTGATGACCTCACAACTAATGTCCAGCTGATGACCTCACAACTAATGTCCAGCTGATGACCTCACAACTAATGTCCAGCTGATGACCTCACAACTAATGTCCAGCTGATGACCTCGCAACTAATGTCCAGCTGATGACCTCGCAACTAATGTACAGCTAATGACGTCACAACTAATGTCCAGCTGATGACGTCACAACTAATGTCCAGCTGATGACGTCACAATTAATGTCCAGCTGATGACGTCACAACTAATGTCCAACTGATGACGTCACAACTAATGTCCAACTGATGACGTCACAACTAATGTCCAGCTGATGACCTCACAACTAATGTCCAGCTGATGACCTCACAACATATGTCCAGCTGATGACCTCACAACTAATGTCCAGCTGATGACCTCACAACATATGTCCAGCTGATGACCTCACAACTAATGTCCAGCTGATGACCTCACAACATATGTCCAGCTGATGACCTCACAACACATGTCCAGCTGATGACCTCACAACTAATGTCCAGCTGATGACCTCACAACATATGTCCAGCTGATGACGTCACAACCAATGTCCAGCTGATGACCTCACAACTAATGTCCAGCTGATGACCTCACAACTAATGTCCAGCTGATGACCTCACAACATATGTCCAGCTGATGACGTCACAACCAATGTCCAGCTAATGATGTCACAGCTAATGTCCAGCTGATGACGTCACGTGACATTTGGGCAACTTTAAACCTTATTTTTAAATATTCCTTGCCTATTTTCTTTGAAATGAAAATATTTAGATTAATTTTTAACAGTTTAGGAATTTATTGGCCAAGCTTTTCAAGAGATTTCGTTGGGCAACTTGTCTAATAAGAATGCGTATAGCTCAAGCTAAACTAAAATATCCTGTGACAAAGTTTTACCTTCATAAATTTAATAGATATACATGAAAAAAAACCTTTCAAAAAATTTCTATTCAATTTGTACATACAATGAACCATTCATATATGAGAACCCCAGAAAATAAGATTCGTTTAAGGCATTTTGGCTTGACGCATAATTTTCCAGTACCGTAACTCATGCGTTAAATGGAGCGGTAAGTAGTGTGGTATAAGCTGGCATTTCAGAGTGTGGCACATCCTATGCATCCTTGTCTTATACCTCTGCTCATGTCTATTTATGTATGAAATTTGGCCTTTCCTGTATTTTTTAGCATTTCTTTTTGTTTACCCATTTTACACAAGATTCTGCTGACAACTTTATTATTATATAAGGGTTCAATAAATATTTCTATACTCCAATTTCGTCCATGTATAATTGTATCTCATAAAGAAGAATTAACAATCTAGACCCATTTACAGCACTGCCCACCAGACCAGTGCTGGGGCATTACCAGGCCAGGGAGGGTGGACAGGAGGCAACACTGTCCACCACCACTCACTCCCACACAGGACACGCCACCACCCACAATGCCTCGGCACACACTGGACCACACTTGTCCACACCACCTCAAAAGTGGATCCGCATGTGGCTAGAAATATCAGCCTTAGTTTTGAAATGCTTCTTACAGACATCACATTTGAATTCCCTCAGGCCAGAATGTCTGAAGATATGTTGATTGAGTTCACTATTCAAATAGAATCTTTTCCCACACTCTTCACATTCATAATTCCTTTCACCAGTGTGTGACAGGGTGTGTCTGGTGAGGGTAAACTTTCGATTGAATCTTTTCTCACACACTTCACATTCATAAATCCTTTCACCAGTGTGTGTCAGGGTGTGTCTGTTGAGGGTAGACTTTCGAGTGAATCTTTTCCCACACTCTTCACATTTATAATTCCTTTCACCAGTGTGTGTCAGGGTGTGTTTGGTGAGGGTAGACTTATCGGTGAATCTTTTCCCACACTCTTGGCATTCGCAATTCCTTTCACCAGTGTGTGTCAGGGTGTGTGTGGTGAGGTGACACTTTTGAGTGAATCTTTTCCCACACTCTTGGCATTCATGGCCCTTATCACCTGTGTGTGTCAGGGTGTGTCTGGTGAAGGAAAACTTATGAGTGAATCTTTTCCCACATTCTTCGCATTCATAATTCCTTTCGCCAGTGTGTGTCAGGGTGTGTGCGGTGAGGTGAGACTTTCGAGTGAATCTTTTCCCACACTCTTGGCATTCATGGCCCTTATCACCAGTGCCTTCAGGAAGATCAACACACCCCAGCCTGCCCACACCAGAGGCACACTGCTCCTGTGTGCTGTGGCCACTCCTACTGCTGCCTGTTCTTGCAGCCATCTCTGCAACACGACTTATGACAGGCCCGCTGCTCTTGTAGAGGCTCTCAGGGAAGCTGGGCTCAGCATTGTTTTCGAAGGATACACTCAGCACTGTCCTTGAGGACGAAGGGATCAGGAGTGGGAAGCACCAAGGAGTCCCGTCAGAAGCACTGGGCAGTTCCCCTGTGAGCACCAAGCACAGCACACAACAGTCACCTGAAACACGTGATGGAGGTGTCACCCAACAGGTAACTGTGTAATTACAGACAGGTATGCTGGGCTAAACAGCAAGGCAAAATCTGACTCAGTAAAATGCTTTTGTGTCCAACCATTATTTATGGGGTCATAATGATATCTGCAGCAGCAAGACTATCTTATCACCTGTTGACTTCCCTTTACTCAATACACTACTCTTAAAGGCGATCGTCCACGTGAAACAGCATTGGTGGGGAGAATAGGGGTGGGTATCAGCAGCCACGCACCCTCCATGCTCACAGCCTCCTCCACTCACCACAGTGGCTACAGCTCACTACTATAGTACTCATTTTGCAGTGCTTAGGCTGTGTATTAAACTCTGCAGTGCGAATCGACTATTCTTGACGAATTGTAGACATGGGTAGTCTTTATAAATAAATAAAATATACTATATATATATATATATATATATATATATATATATATATATTAATATTATATATATATATATATATATATATATATATATATATATATATAGTCAAACCTCGATATAACGGACTAAAGGGGGGGGGGAGGAGTGGTCCGTTAAAGCCGATTGTCCGTTATAGCGAGGGTATTTTCCCAAGGGTGGAAAGATATGTAGAAAAAAAAAAAAAAAAAGTGAAATAAATGAGAAATAATCACACACAACCAGACTTGTGGTTGTGTGTTCAACCAGACTTGTGAGCATTTTCGACAACACCGTCGAAACTTCCAACATAGTGCATCGTCGAACCTTCCAAGTCAGCGCCGTCGAACCCTCTCATAAAAAAAGTCTCATTCATTCCCTTCATAATATTTTACATCTTTCATCATGCGCTATTTAACATATCGTTGATATAAATAAATTTTTTTAGGGGAAAATCTAACGAACAAGGGCTCCACGCTAAGCTGACCCAAATGTTGGCTCTACGTGTTATACTTACTGTCCTTAACACATCTGTTAAGATTTTAATGAGTGCCGATCCTTACTTTGCCTACATGGCCAATATTAAATTTAAGGTTGAGAAAAACTAAGTCCAGTAGGGTTAGGTTAGGGCAGGTTAGGTTAGTGCACAGCACGAGAGACTCAAGGAGGGATGCTAGGTTAGGTGTGTAGAGTTTTGTCATCTTTAGAATAAAGGCTCAACCTCTTATCTTCTTCTATAGCCAACAAGCTTGGGGACATGGTGGAAACCGGGTTTTTTGGGTGGGGGAGCACACATACGTATAAGGGAAATATGGCCCCGATAAAGTTTATGAACTAGGGAAAATTCCCTAGTTTATGGATTTTTTTGTGGGGCCATATTTCCCTTATGTGTGTGCTCCCCCACCCAAAAACCCCGGTTTCCCACCATGTCCCCAAGCTTGTTGGCTATAAGAAGAAGAAGAAGAAGAAGATAGGGGGTGGAGCCCTTGTTCTCAAGATTTACCTTTTTTTGTAAATTTAATATTATAATTGTAAATTGAATATTTGTAAACAATATTTAACATTTGACACTTACAAAGTAAATAAGAGTATACTAGAGTATAGAGTCAGGATTCCTTCCCCACAAACTGAGGTGCCATTTTCTGTAGTCTAACTGTGACCATCAGGAGGGCACTGCCTCAGCCTGAGGATGAAGCCGCACAAACAGTACTGTTGTTCATTGTTTATTAGTCTTTATCGCTAATTGATTTTATTGAATACAATATTAATGATAGGCAAGCTAAGTTTGATAGGTGTTACCACGTTAGGCTGGGAAACAACGAAGATATAGAGGGATCTTGGCTGTATAGGCTTTTCACTATAATTTTGGTGGGCAATGATCTAGTAACCTTGTATTTTATATTAACCCCTTGAGGCCCAGAACGTAATTTTCATTGTAATATAACCACCATTCGACAATTTTAATGAACATAAGCAATATTATATAGCTATGACCTGTTTAATATCCTTGTCCATTAGCTAATTTGGTTTATTTAGTTACTTTTTCGTAGTTTTATGGCAAATAACAGACAATTTCATATAACAAAGGAAAGATCTGGGCGTGAAGGGGTTAATCCTCTCAATGACAAGATACCTTTAGGTTTTACTCTATGATACTCTATATTGGAAGTATCGACGGAGTTCGACGGTACCGTCGAAACCTCCATTTTCTACCGTCGAAAGTGCATTCCGTCGAAACTTCCTGTAATCGTGGATGGGAGGCAGGTCGGGGTGTGTCTATGCATTATTAGACAACTCTTATAATTTCTTCAATATGTATATAAGTTTTAAAGGTTACGCATGCAGAAATGGATTAATGCTGCACATTATACTAAGCAAAAAATAATCTGTTAAGTGGTAACAGCGGTAGCGACCGCGCAGTTCTCGTCCACTATAACCCATTTAGCCCACATGAACGCGTCTTCATATGTCGCCGTTCTCTTCTAACAATCACCTCCTCCCTTTACATCACCAGTAGCTACGTATATATATGCCCCTAAAGCAAAACATTAACAACAAATCTATGCGCCTCCCACTGTCATCGCTTTCATCTGTGTTTGTTATTGTTGGGTGAAGCGGTTGGCCCAACCGTATGCTAGAGGAGTTTTCTGCGGGGGATTTTTAGTTGCAATCGGAAAATTTTCGGTTGCAAACGGTCACAACAAAAACAACAAATGATTGCGGGTCGGGCCAATCATCTTCCCTGGATGGTTGAACAGGGATCGAAATTTGAGCAACCAAAAATTTTTCGGTTGCAATCAGGATCCCCGCAGAAAATGCCTTAGATGTGTTGTCAAACAGGTCAAGCCAAATGCCTGTTTGGTTCGACGAAACGCCTCGTGTGATACCCGCTTAAAGTGGATATCACACGAGGCGTTTCGTCGGACTGTTTCGTCGAACTTGCCATTTGGTTAGACTGTTTGGTCGAACTTCGAGGGTCATTTCGCCGAACATGTTCGATGAAATGGTTTTGTGAAATTATACAAAATGTTGCACATACGTCGAACATACTCTGCGGTCAAAATAAGTCTATACTTTTTCTGTAAGTTATAAATAGTGTTAGCAATTATTAAGCATTGAAATAAACACCATCATATAATACGTTACAGTAAAATTAATACAGATCGGTCTATATTATATATGTGATAGATTTTCAGAAATATGAAGCTGATTTGATGTGTTTACAATTTGCGGTAGAATGATTACTAGTAGAATATGAGATCTGAGAAGTATAACGGAGAGAATGGAAATGATGCGTGTGGTTTTCACTGAAATGGGATGTGAAATGAATGAGGTGGTTGAAAGGACAGGAAGAGAATGGCTGTTATTGCTGCTGGGACTGTGTGATGACTGGTGAGACAAGGGGACGGATGATTGAGACAGGGAAAGAGTGGAGAGAATGTGGTGTTTGTTTGTTTGTTTAGAGGATAATTCCTCAGAGCCATAGTGATCTACCGCTCGGCTTAGTGTTGGCCGAAGCCACCACCCCGGGAGGGGGGTCACAAACCCCCGGCTAACACCCGGTACCCATTCACTGCTGGGTGGACAGGGGCTCGGGTTTTAAGAAGACCGCCTGTCTGTCTTCGCTCCGCCCGGGGATCGAACCCGGGACTTCTCGGTTGTGAGCCGAGCGTGCTAACCAGTACACTACGGGGCCACCTGTAATATCAAGATCCGGTAAAATGGACGAGGACTGCGCGGTCCTTTCCTGAGACACTGACTACATATGGTATTATTTCACATTAGGACCGAAATTGCTTACACAATTGGGCGTGTGGTTTTGGGCCATTGGGCAATTTTCCGCCCGCCATAGGTTTCGGTGGCCACAGGTAACAGTGGCCGGCGCCCGCCCGCCACTCGATTTTGGGCTCTGCCACGCCCTGCTGGGATGAAATTATTACCCTATCTTAACCTTCTAACGGGAGGGGCTCCGTCCCCTTCGACCCCCTGACGGGAATATTAACCTAATCGGCGCGCAGTTCTCGTCCACTATAACCCATTTAGCTCACATGAACGCGTCTTCATCTGTCGCTGTTCTCTTCTAACAATCACCTCCTCCCTTTTCATCACCAGTAGCTACGTATACATATATATGCCCCTAAAGTTAAAACATTAACAACAAATCTCCGCGCCTCTCACTGTCATCGCTTCATCTTTGTTTGTTATTGTTGGGTGAAGCGGTTGGCCCAACCGTGTGCTAGATGTGTTGTCAGTGTTCGACGAACAGGTCCAACCAAATGCTTGTTTGGTTCGACGAAACAGTCTGACGAAACGCCTCGTGTGATACCTGCTTAAGGAGCTAGAAGTCCTCACAATCCACTTCTACCTTGCAAGTGCTTAACAAACATTGTTAAGCACTTGTTAGCGCTAAGAAGTTTTGTGCATTACTTTTAACGTTCTTGTTTGGCTTAACAGCTGCTTACTTGGGTAAATTTGTACGATGGCACCAAACTTCCCTGCACAATGGACCCGTTTACTCACACCTAAAACACGGAGTATTATGAAGCTTTGGGTGCAATATAGGCTACATATCACTGTACTCATATTCTTTTTGCTGAGAAATGCACAATAAATGAAATATATGGCTTTTTTGGGGCCAAAATATCACAACACGGCGGAACGCGCTGTGATTGGTTGTGACGTAGTAAGCGCAAACTCAGATCTCGCCTGATCAGCTGATCGGCTTGTTTTGGCTCAGCAGACCGCAGTACCTATCTATGCATTCAACATGTACCAGACAAAAAGAACATATTATGCTTGTTTTGTGCTAATGTGCAAAAACACCACAATTAAAACTCCAGAGAATGTGTTCATAACTATGCCTAAAGACAAGAAAGAGGAAACAGTGGTGGATGTCTGCAAAGCGTGATTTCTCGATGAAGGAAAATTCATACTATTGCTGTGAAGACCATTTTGATGTATGTATGTACTTGTGCATGGATAAGTAACTTGCAAATGATATGTAGCTGTGGGGCTTTAGCTGAGCTGTGATAAGTTGCGGGAGTAGTATGCAGTATGCAAAGCTTTTGAGGTAGGGATGAGACAGGCTGGGTTTTTCATGTTAAGTATACAACACGCAGTGAGTTAGGTCAAATTCTAGAGTCCTTTCCCGCCCTTATTAGAGTGTTTTTTCCTCCAGACCTTCACAGATCCCTTCAGATACCTCTAAACTGTAATTATAAAGTGGGGGGGAGATGCCCCCTTCACCCCCCTCCCCTCCTTAACGACCCCTCTGGACCCCTCAAAAATATAATATGTTTAATATTACTAATCTAACCTCACTATAACCTAACCTAACCTTATCTCACTAATAACCTCATAGCGAGACCCCCATAAAAAAAATAATTACTAACCTAACCTTGTAAAATTATAGTTTTATTTTACTAACCTAACTAACCTTACTAACTTGCATTACCCCTACTACTGCAAGATGACCAGTAATCCTCCTTCAAGTGATGTAGTAGGTATTCACTGTGTTTGTGAATATGTAAGTTGTAGTTTATAAGGAAAAAGTGGATAGACAGAGATAAGTGGCCCGTGACACCAGACAAGTGATGACTTCTGGGATCGGCATTCCTTATAGGGAGCTTAAATGAACCTGCAATGACATGTACAGCTAGACAGATAGACGAACTCATAGAGGAACAGGTAGAAATGTATGGTTATAGTGTAATAATAATATAATGTAAAGGTTATAGTGGTGAGTAGTGACGAAGGGTGTATGTTTTGCTTATGTGGGGAAAGAAAGCCATACATTTCTACCTGTTCCTCTATGAGTTCGTCTATATGTCTAGCTTTACATGTCATTGCAGGTTCATTTAAGCTCCCTATAAGGAATGCCGATCCCAGAAGTCATCACTTGTCAGGTGTCACGGGCCACTTATCTCTGTCTATCCACTTTTTCCTTATAAACTACAACTTACATATTCACAAACACAGTGAATACCTACTACATCACTTGAAGGAGGATTACTGGTCATCTTGCGGTAGTAGGGGTAATGCAAGTTGGTGTATTAGTAGGTAGTACATATAGTAGCGGCCGCTTCACAGCTGTTTTGCTCTGTTGTCTTCGCTAGTGACGTCACAACATGGCGCCAGTAGTTTTAGAGCGTATAAATTTTCCTGTACTTAAATTGGCTGTATCATCAAAAATACTGTTCACATAGAAAAATCAACATCACTGCCCAACTATATGAGGCTTGAAGATGTCAAATCAATCCTTACCTCAAGTAGAGTAAACGGGTCCATTGGGAGCATGGTTTTTGTTTACCTTATTGTATTCTAAGAGACATTTTCTCTTTGAGCTTTCCGTCGCAAATCAATAGCTTCGGAGATATAGAACATTTTAGGTGGGGGGAGGAATATGTCTCCTTGTTTACAAAATGCCTCCCTCTTCCTCTTCTTGTGACCTGCATTGCTTTTGTTTCGGAGGCGCACCCGTGGCTACCTTACCTACCTAACCCAACCTGAACCTTACCTAACCTTTAACCTCCTAACTGGGTCCAATAATAAAAAAGTTTAATAAAATCCCAGGTTATAATGGACGAGAGTTTCGCGGTCGTTTTCAGACACCGACTATTTTTTCTTGGCCTATTAATAGGTGCTTGTTCTAATGGAGATAGTTTTATTTTGCGCAAACCCATTAAAAAAAATAAAAATAAAAATATACTTTGTGGTTAAGGTTAGGTTAGGTTTCATTAAAACCTATAAGAGGCCTCTTCCATTTGTGCCCAAGTTGCATGAACCAGTTCTTTCAGTTCAGGGTTGGGTTCTGGGTTCTGGGTTCAGGGTTGGGTTCGCGTGTCACAAATGGAACGCAAAAACCCCGTTTTTTGTTTACAAACATACTCAGCTGGCGAGGCAATTTAAGAGAGAAAGAGAGATACCGAGAGAGAGAGAGAGAGATAACTCAGCTAGCTGCTATGTGAAGGGATCATATCAAGTTTAAGATCGCGGGAACGCATGGCCTCCACCAGCCATGTATGCCTCTTTTATGCCGTCTGACATCCTCTCCGACTCGTGCATGCGGAAAACCCTTCACGATAAGAGAAATAGGGCCCGCGACCATTGTTTGTTATGAACTGAAAACTACCCTAGCTACCCACTTGCCTATGTGAGTAGAAAAAGTTCACTGGTTTTGCTGAGTCACTACGCGCTTTGCCTCGGACCCAGGTTTTCGTGCGCAAATGGAACGCCTGAATTCTTGGGTTCCGTGAACTAGTTCTTGAAATGTCGCAAATGGAAGAGGCCTATAGTTAGGTTAAGTGTTTTTTTTTTTTTTTTGCGCAAAATAAAACTATCTCCATTACAACAAGCACCTATTGTAGGCCAAGAAAAAATAGTCGGTGTCTCTGAAAACGACCGCGAAACTCGTCCATTATTACCAAATCCCAAACAAAAGCGATGCAGGTCACAAGAAGAGGAAGAGGGAGGCTTTTTGTAAACAAGGAGACATATTCCTCCCCCAGCTAAAATGTTCTATATCTCCGAAACTATTGATTTGCGACGGAAAGCTCAAAGAGAAAATGTCTCTTAGAATACAATAAGGTAAACAAAAACCATGCTCCCAATTGTGTAGGGAAGTTTGGTGCCATCGTAAAATAATACCCTTACTTGTTAAGGTTACGAGTGAATTGTTAGCACAAAAAGTTTTATATATGTATCTCGGCCCAGGCTGTTGTCCACAACGGTAGACCTGCGCCGCCCTTCACACACACACACTTACCTACCTGAAGACCTGTAGCCGCTGCCTGTATGCAGGAGTGTGTTTAGTAGGTGAGTGAGTGAGGCACACTGGAGCACCACAGAGCAGGCAGTGCTGTTCCCAGATCACCGTGATCACCAACACAATGAATCACACGTCCACCAGGCTGGCAACTACTCACTTCTTCTTCTTGTGACCTGGGGCTGGGAGTTGCCAGTCTAGCATTTACATCGCTTCATAGGTCCTTGTTTTAGCTCTTTTTTTTCCTTTTCTATTTTGAACAAATACATGTGCAAGAATAAATGGATCATATGTGTGAAGATCCTCCAAAAGTACCCTGCAGAAGAGCCTCTCCCCCGTAGATAATACTAAAGTCGCCAGGGCAATGTTTATTTTTGATGTACAGACGTGTGGTGGCGTTCATACTTATATTTCTACATCCTAATATAGGCTCGGGGGGGGGGGGGGAGTTCGTGTACATGGCTCTTTTAGAGTATTACCCTAAATTTTATTGTTATATATGTCAAGGCCGTCAAAAAAAGTTGGGGTAAAGCCCGGTTCCCACCATCCTGCTTGTACGGCCACCGTACAACAACAATAACGTCACAACAAAGTCTACCGCACCGCCGTACCGCTGTACGGCCGCCGTACAAAGTTAAATTCAAGTCATCTCTCCCGCTCGGCGGTGTCCGCTCGAGCAGAGTTGCCAACTGTGCCCAGTTACCACAAATACCACTCAAGCGGTGATGATGGTGACGTCATTGTTGAGCGGTGTTGTTGTAAGACGGCCGTACAAGCGGGCTGATGGGAACCTGCCTTAACACTTCCAGATCAGGGGCCAGATGCTGAGAGCGAGCTAGGGCGCCTGTGGTAAGGCGAAACGCCCTCCCACCGCGATGCTCAGTCGAGATTGTTGCCTTAGTGGCACCGCTAAAGGCGCTGAAACTAAGGCATGGTCAGACCCTGATTAGTGAGCTACTGTTGGCCTTTGGCAGACATTCATCTGTTTATAAGGCAAATACAGCCTTGTTTCAGTTCCTACATCGTAACAATTTTTTTTTGGTGTTTACGTAATAATAGTGTTGCAAGGTGTGTATGAATTGATCGTGAAAGACTAAACGCGGCACTATAGGGTGTTTTTATAAGCTTATATGCTGGCGATAAAAATGTTGTGTTGTGTGTTGGTTGGGCGGGCGGAGGGCGAAGCGACTAGACAAGTGTCACCAAGGGTGCTCCGCCCGTACTAAAATGTACTATTATACGGTACTATCATATTACCAGATGATATTTAGGACAACTGAACATACCATCATCTTCACGAGACATTAGTGCATATCATGACTGTATAAAAATTACAGTAAACTATACCTATAATAAGGTAATGAGAGCAAAATGAGATCGTGTATAAACATTTATTTTCTTTCACCTTTTTTTATTCAACTCTTCCTTACTCCTGTACTTTTGCTTGCATTAAATTTTCACTCACAGTCTCGGAATCACCACAGTTTTCCGATTATCATGGTATGTGGCACGTCCCAATGCAAACATATATAAGTGGTCAAAACCTGTGATGAATGTCATACTTGTGACAAATAGTTTTCGGCGGGCCGCGGGGGCAAGCGTTGCCTTATTGCAGAGGTGAGGGAGGGAGGGACTAAAATTCTTGTTTTGGTGTTGAAGTGTTCAAGCCTTGTGATTGGTCGAAGTTGCCTAAACAGCGCTCAGACAGGCAGCGTGATTGGCTAGTAGGATTCTCGGACCACACCCACGCATTGGGCTTTAGAGGTGTATGGCAGGGCAAAAGCGCCTGAAATCTCGACTGTACATAGCCTTGAGCCGGTGCCTTAGCCGGGCCTGTTACAAAAGCGCCTGAAGACCGGTAAAGCGCTCTTTTCGCCTTACCTCTATGGCACTTCTCAGCATCTCCCCCCTGGTACAGTTTTTCCGCAGAGCCCGTTGAAGATTTTTGGTCGAGCGTCCAGAATCGAAATTGACGATATTGTAGTTTCATGCAATAACCCACCATCAGGTCCACAAAAGTTATTCATTGTGATTAATTATCAAGCCTTTGATAGTACTAACAACATTTTATGAGTATTCAGACACATAAACCTCGGGTTTCAGTGCGAAATAGCTAAAATGTTAGTGATTTTAGTCCAAAAATCGTTCGAGTTTGAAAATGCCTCTATGTTTGAAGGCTCTCCACAAAGTCAATATTATACTTAGAACTGTCATACTTCTCCAAAAGTTTCCTTATCAAATGCTCTGACAATTCCAATTCGCATATTGGTTAAAAAAAATTAAGTATGGTAGCGAGGGAGACAAATATAACCGAGAGTGGAGTCTCCCACGCTGGAGATGAGGTTGAATACCTTGACTGGTTGGGGGCAAGCCCTGCAACGAACTGCATTTGCTGTAGTGGAACATTTCAGCTCGGTGATCTGAGAAATTGGTAGCCTCACTTGATTTTTTTAGCACTTTCACTAAATAATGTTCGGCGTTGCGAATCGCGATTCGGGAGAGCGATGGCGATGTCCCAAAGTGTTTCAGGAGCTTCACTGGCTCTGCCTTTAAGGCAGCTTTCTTGGTGCCAACTCTGCTCGTGATGTCGCACCCTGTAAGACTGTGCAGAGCCGGCAGAACTGCACAAAGTTGGGCACCCATCCGCTTGAACAATACGTGAAGGGGCACATACCGAGTGGTATCACCTACCCCAGCTCGAACCCATAGCTGTGACAGACCATGTTGCAGGAAGACAGACATATGGTACAGTAGTGCCACAATAACGTCTGTATCATTGCAGATAACTACACAAACGGTGTGTCCTGCCTGTAACGTGTCCATCACATGAATGGGAATGCGAAGATCGGCTTCTTCATATTCAGATTGAAGGTGAGCTAGTACTGTCTCTCGACCGCCGTGAACTCTGACACACTGCCAGTTGTCGTCTTCTCTGGTCAACTGGCCGATAATACTCGGGTACTGTCGAGTGTCAGGAGTGTTTTGCTGAAGATGGCCATAGATCAGTTTTTCTAGAAGAAGCTTGTTGCTGCTTGAAGGCCAGAATGTCTCAATCTATTTCGATAGTGGTGTTTTTGGATCGATTGAGCTGTGTTCGATGGGGATCGTGTTCGTGCGCCTCATTCTTTCACTATCCTTCACCGAGGGCTCATCAGAATACATGTCGAACACGTAGTCACATCTCCCAAACTGATGGTATGCCTCTGTGAATGACAGTAAGCGCGAAACGAGCTCGTGGAAGTTACAGATATCGGTCACACGAACCTTGCGAACATTGGCCATGACATCTATAACAAACGCACTGTTTGTTTGATGTACATAGCTGTAATCGTCAGGCTTGAGATGACTCTCCATCTCTTTGAGCAATTGGCTTTTGTCTGGCTTGGTCATCAGCCCGTCTTCAGTGAACAGGAGGGGGGATGGTGATACGTCATACTTCAAAAGATCCTCGGTGGTTAGGCCACGATCACGGGAGATTTCGATGGCTTTCTCAGCCATGTTCATCTCTTTTACTGTCTTGATAGTCTTCGTTGGCTTGCTGCTGTTACTTTTCATTGTTTTCATATTCATTCGGTGAATTGTGTCACTGACCCTCGTTGTCTTTTGAATGAATCTTTCGAGGCGGAATTTCCGGTAGGTATCCTCTCCTTTCGTGAAGGCATTCAGCAGGTCGTTCCTGATGTCTTGTGCCATGATTTCTCGTGTCACGAAATTTTGCAGCGTCGTGGAACATCTAAGGGAGAATGGCGAACCCTTCTCCTCATTGAATCTGACCATTGCCTGGACATGGGATTCATTGCGAATTGTGGTAGTTTGTGATGACTGGTGGTGGTTGTACGACTCATGAGTAGTATCTACTACGCTAGCATTTTCACGATGCAGGTTCTTCATTGCCATCATTTCGTGGTAAATCAGGTCCCATTGGGCCACATACTGCTTCTGCCTGGCATGCCCGATGACTCCATCGCTGCATCATTTAGAGGAAAGATTGATACTTTGCTCCAGTTTCTGGTCACCACCTACGGCTGTGAAGTGGCCAGCTTTGTCTTTGATGGAGAAATTCCCATTTGAGAACTAATCATAGACCGATGATGCTGTTTCGGACAGTCGACGCATGTCTTCCATGTAGATGGAACACCAGCGCAGGTAGTTTGTTGAATAAAATGCAGCAAATAGGTAGAGTGCACGTTATACAGCATCAAGATGGAGTTCCCATATCCCCTCGCGATCAGCTCTTGATAGATCGTACACCACATTCATCATACGGAGGAACTGGTTCCAGAAGTTGAAGTTTTCAGTTTCAGCAGACGGAGTTTTTCTGAAGACATGATAAGGTCTTCGATCAACTGACTGGAGGCTGTAGCAAATTTATCCATGTACTTCTGCAGGCTTTCACTGGTGTTCTTATTTGCGACACTTGTTCTGAGGTTTATCAAGATTGCAAGTTCTGCTGCATACTGCTCCACACCTTTGTCTGCGAAGAATTCCTGGTACAGAAGACGCTCGAATACTTCTGAAAGAAATTGCATGCCTTCAAGAGAACGGCTGTAATGACTTCCGCTGAGAACTAAGTTCTGAATGATGGTTGGACCAAATACTCCTGCCTGTAGCCAAGTGGTGTCTGCTCCACTTCCAGACAGGTATTTGCCGATACATTTGAGAACAATTTTCACCAAATGAAATCATCCCAGAACTGGTACAAGCGTCTCAAATTCTTGCGCATGCCTCATCTGAATTTCTCTCACTATGTGGTACACTCCCTCATCACAATACAACAGTATTTCTTGTTGAACCAACTGTGAACCAAGGTCCACGAAATTCTTCATTGCAGAATACACAGTGGCATGTTTAGTGACGGCATACGGAAGCACGGGGACGAATGCAAGATTTTTCACCGGAATGTTCTCTTCAGTCCAAACGGAATTGCTTGCACTCCAAGACGGCATCGACTGTGATTGAGGATATATTGATACCTCTTTTTCGGCATACTCGATGCGAGTGAGGATATGTGAAGAGCGAGTGAAGGACACCAGGTGGTGTCCTCAGTTTCGCTCCGTCAGCTTTTGCAGATTTGTAGCTTCATCATTCACTTTGTATGACGCTGAGATGTCGGGATTGCGTGCTGATTTGTGGAAATCTGAGAGTATTTGACATGGTAGGATTTCCTTGAAAACTTGTGGCCCGTGTGTTACTTGTGTGTCAGAAATTTTTGGCTTGCATGGCGATGAAACAGGTTTATCTTGGAAGAGTACAGTCACTGTGTCATGCTCTGAGACCCTCGCTCCTTCGTGGTCCCAGTTGTCAATAGCGCCATACGTGAATTGTCCAGGGTCAAAGTGACTGGGTAGTGCAATGCGATCTTTGTTGTGTTGTGCTGTGAAAGATGCGAGGTCGTGTTGATACCTACGGAGCTCCGTGTAACTGAGTGCCAATCCTTCATGATTTAATATTGAGGTCACGATTTTACCTCCACGTCCAAGTGCATGGACAGACTCTGCATTCATGATATGCATGGGTGTTCTCTTTCTCCCACAGTGATGCACGTAATACATCGTTTGGAAGAGAGACTGCAACTTCCGACAACGTCGTGTCGATAAGTTGCCATCACTGTCGCTGATATCATCGCTATCGTCCTCGTCAGCATTCTCATTATCAGCAACCTTCTCCTGTGTCTTGACTGATGATGCTGCTTGTTTGTAGGTTTCAGGTTTGAAATTGTACAACGTCCCAAAAAACTTAAGTACAGCTTCGGGGATATCCATGTCATTACATGCAAGCTTTAACTCTTGAGCATCACAAAAGTTGTCTTCAAGTCCAAAATCGTATTCATCAAGAGACTTCCGTATAACACAAGCACTTAGCCTACTTGTATAGGATCAACAGAACGGATGCGTTCAGTTAGTGCATTTGCCGAGTTACGTGACACACCAAACACCATCATTGACTTACGCAGAGCATCAGGATATGTAAAATCAACATCACTACCAAATAGATTAATCAAGAATATTTTCACATCTTTGTTGCGAAAGCCACATTGGTCATCAATGCTATTCAAGTGGTTTCGGATAACACACAACTCATAGCCGTTGCCATTTTTCAGGCCTTTCTCTAACTCAGACACAACCTGATTCCATACAAGGTGTTTGGTTGATAATTGTGGTGCTAACTCCTTGGATCTTGAGTCGTACTTGTACATGTACTTGACCATGCATTCGTTGTGATAATATACATCTGCGCCAAACATAGAACATGGATCTTGAAGGTCGCAGGTACGAGTGTAGACTTCATCTTGGAAATAGTTAGTTGCAGCAAGAAAGGACGAAGCACGGTTGGATTCGCAGATGCGAAATTTTATGTACTCATGTTTGTATGATTTGTTGTCACAGATAATACAATTTATGTCACGCACTGCTGTTGCTGTCGGGCCAGTATTGGGCGGGTGTCGGGCAGTCTGTGAGCGAGTGTTTCTATCCTCTGATGTGTTCTGCTGATTCAATGACTGATCTTGACTTTGAGCTACATTCTGTTTCGTAAGTCTATCAAGAACAGATTTCATAGTGTACTTCTTGTAACAGGCATTCGTTACATGGTAAAGGAACTGGTCTTCATCAACAAGTTTCAGTCTTTTGGAAACATGATCATTGTGTATGTCACTGGCTTCTCGGATCCTTTTACACCCATTGCTGGTACTAACAGTTTTATCAGCAGTTGTTGTCTGACAGATGATGCACTTATTGACGTCAACTGAAATGTCTGTGGATGACTTTGATAGTGCGACTGATTGATCAGGTTAGTGTACAGGATTTCTCGAAAAGTTACGAATAGATTTGGACCAAACTTGGAATACCAAGTCTATTTGGTATAAGGAAGAACTGATTTAATTTTGGATGAAATCTATTAACAACTGTTGCCATGGCAACCAATGAACGCATACCTCCTCGGCCGGAGGTATGCGCTCATACTGAGTGCATATATATATATATATATATATATATATATATATATATATATATATATATATATAATATATATATATATATTATATATATATATATATATATATATATATATATATATATATATATATATATATATATAAAATTATTATTATTTTTTTTTTTACTTTTTTTTTTTTATGAAATCGAATCACAACTGTTGCTATGGCAACCAATTGATGAAATATTCGGGCGGAGGTATGCGCTCTACTGAGTGCCCCCCCCCCCCCCCTCTAGTTTCTTTTGCATTTCAGAGCATGAGAAGATGGCAAGTCGAGAAAATTGTCCTTTATGTGGCAGTGAGATAGATGGTGAAACGGTGGTGATTGGTGAAAAGGGGACTGAAGGAATCAACAAGGCCAGCATCGACAGAGGCGACAGTATCGTGGTAGTTGTTGGTACCGAGGTGCATAAAATATGCAGAATGAGCTATATTAACAAGAAGCAAATATACTTGTTCAAGAAAGCCAAGCTACAACCACCTCAACCTGTCAAAAGGAGTGCGCGTGGGAGAGAAGGTGTAGAAGAGGTGAAGAATGGAGATCAACAAGGAACAATGCTATGTGCTCAAGACATTTCATTGTTTGGGAAAACAATAGACCATCTCCAAGGCATCTCTCTCACCCCTCGAGAGAGGGGTGGATAATGTTATAGCTGATTGCCTGTCCCGCTCAGATGAAAGAAAATTTTGCTCCAGGGAACAAAATTTTCCCTTGGGGAAGGGCGTGTAACACCTGCCACGAGCCTGGCTGGTGTGTGTCCTCGGGTGAGTGAGGAGGAGGAGATGAGGAGAGAGAGATCGGGAGAGGGAGGTACCCCCGCCCCTGGTGGATCCCGCGTGGCGGGCGTCGCTCGGGTTAGTAGAGGTCTGGTCTTAATAGCGAATACACGTGCCGCTCTGCTCCGCAGCCTCTTGCTATCCATCGTCGTTGAGTTGCTGCGTTTTGGTAGTTGTTGAGTCTTTGTGTAGGAAGTTTGCCCTGCATTCACTTGAGTCAGTGAATAGCTAGAGGGTGTCTGAAGTTGTAGTATTTCTTGCGTAGTATTGAAAACACGTAGATTCCACCATTTGGGCGAGGCTTTCGGGCTGACCACGTGCTAAGTTTAGTATCAATTAACGGACGGAAGGCGGGAAACGAATGGTTACCGAGTTTTGGAGTTTTTGCTAGCACAAGAGACACTGACACACACACACACATCGCCTGTACATCAATTAACCTTTGTTCTGCGAGGCCAGCTCATAACACAAATACCAGTTTCCCGTCCTTCTGGGCAGTGGGATGAGAAAGGTGGGAGGTGCACTCCAGTAATAACGTAACAGGGAGGAACTTTCCATCACCAATGTTTAACCGCCCATAGATACAATCGCGGTAGCATTTTGAAGCGTTTTTGTTTGTTTGTTTGTTTGTTTGTTTAGAGGATAATTCCTCAGAGCTGTAGGGATCTACCGCTGCAGCAATTTACGTAGCATATTTTTTCAAGTATCACTTAGAGTGGAGGTGAGAGCAGAGGGTGCTCTCACTCTTGTTTGTTTAGTGATACAGCCGGGCCTCTCAGTAGCCTAGGCTGTAATCGGTAGTATACTTTTGTATTTGAGCAGGAGAGTAGAAGGGAGGGTTACGGCCCCTCTCTTTCTCTGGATAGAAGCTGGAGGGCTTCTATCGGTTCACGGTTAGTGAACAGTCTATTGCGCTTGAGGCCGCAGTCGTAACAATATATATATATATATATATTATATATATATATATATATATATATATATATATATATATATATATATTCAGTATCCCTCACGCTACCAATAAGGAAGTGGGACACAACCAGGCGTCCCATTGAAGGGGCGACAGACGGACACCCACACGCCTCCCCCGCTCCAGCCAGCCCCGCTATCGACACTACCTTAGAAAGGCCCTTTCGCATATTCAGGACTCTCGACGGCTACCAGTCACGACTTGCTGAGTCATGCTGTGGTCGGCGCCGGTCGTCATGTGGGTTGGCGTCAGACCCAAACCCGACTGGATGACTCGTCAAGTCGTGACCGGTCGCCGGCACGAGTCGTGGAGATGTGAGCGGGCCTTTACGCTGCCACTATGTCTATGCCACCACTAACATCGGTGGGCCCTAGACACCACCACTTGAACAGGGGGAGGGGACTTAGAAGCAAATAGAAGGATTTCCGACAATTATTATGGTGATTTTCGTGTGAAACACATAAACACACGTGGGAATATCGTAGTTTTCACCACCAAATGGATCATGATAAAAATACAAGAACATTTATTAACAAAGTGGATGTCCAGATTCTTGCAATAGGCGATCAGCCTGGGGGGTTGGTCGGTATCAAATTAGGGCGAGAATGCTAATAGTGTTTTTTGGGAAGGTATAAATGCCTAGAGTTAGAAAACATGTGATAGCATTGTGGCAGTGGCAGCTTTATGGGAGTTATCCCCCTTTTCCAAACTGTATATTATATAATTATATCCGGAAATCGGAAATCTTCCGGAAAAAAATCCTGATGTACATAGAGCCTTCCAGCAAGGTAATTTCTCAGTGCAGAGGTCCAGCAATAATCCCTTTGGGCGGATACCTGTAGATCAGACAATTGAGGTTACGGTTAACAAGGACACTCAGACTCCTGGAGGCACGTCAGGGTTCAGCCTAAAAGCAGGAGCCATCAAAAGGTACTACATAACAGCAGAGTACCGCAGTGAATTTCTTGGACACCTAAGAGACATGGTGCATGGTAACCAATCAAAACTCAATCATGCTGATCTCCAGCAGCCAAGAATAAATAAAGATGAGGAAACAGTGTCGGCAGTCGTCAGCCTCATTCAAGCCTGGGCCAACCCATTCTCAGAGAAGCAGGACCTCATAAGCATTTCTACTGCTAAATCGGCACACAGAGACATTGCCTCTGACCTGATTAAAGCATGTGCTATTGGAGAGAAGAGTTATGCCACTTTCCGCAATGAGAGACTGGAGAACGACCCACCACCAAAACTATTTCACGATCCGATGAAAACTAACAAGCTGAAGACATTCACTAATATGTGTAAGAATAAAGTATTGAAAACAAGTGGGAAGGACATAATCTTGAAAGCTGACCGGTCTCTGTTTGGTCGCATCATAGTGATGGCACAAGGGCGCAATCTCAAGATGGAGGACATCCTCTCTCACCCCCTGGGACCACTACCCTGGGCTCTCTCTACCCCAGACGGATTACTCAGGAAAACAAACAAAGCTTCCTTAGCCACAACTTTGCAGAAGAATGTGACAGTAGCAGACCAACTCCTACAAAATCCGGCTTCTGTGATCGATGGAATGAACTTAGTTCAAAGAGTACAGGTTGATCAAGCTACGTTTGGAGACATTGCCACTACAATACTGTCTATGGCATTGCGTGAAGGAAGTAAAAGTACCCGAATAGATGTTGTGTTCGACACGTATCGAAAGAATTCTATCAAGAACAGTGAGAGATCGGCACGGGGTGAAGAGACCGGACAGCAGCTGCAGGGTATCACAAGCGCACAGATCGTGAGGCAATGGAGAAGTTTCCTGACAGGAATAACTAACAAAACCAGTCTGATTAGCTTCATTGTCAGTGAATGGAGGAAGCCAGTGTACAGGGAGAAACTACATGAGAAGATTCTGTATACAACTGTAGATGACAAATGCTACAAAATTACATCACGGGGCAGTGAAGAGGTACCAGATCTCCAGTGCCAGCAGGAAGAAGCAGATGGGCGCCTACTTTTCCATGCTGTCCATGCTGCTAGACAGGGCTACCAGGCTGTTGTGATATGCGCAGAGGATACAGATGTCTTTATCATGTGTTTGGCATTCCATGACAAGATAGGGGCCCCGTTATTCCAGAAATGTGGAACTAGAACCAGAACTAGATTAGTTGACATCGGGAAAGTCGCTGCCACTATCGGCATAGATGTCTGCAGAGCTCTTATTGGTATACATGCATACACTGGATGTGACACTACCAGTGCTTTCGCAGGTAAAGGGAAGGCAAGTGCTCTAAAATTCGTGACCAACAACAGGGAAATCAGAAACACATTTACACAGTTGGGCCAGGAATGGGACCTCTCCTCAGAACTGATGGACAAACTAGAGTGTTTCACATGTCTCCTATGTCCCCAAAGCAGCATTCACTAAGGTCAATAATCTCAGGTACCACTTGTTCTGTGTTAAGAAAGGTGAGATAGAGAGTCATCAGCTTCCACCCTGCAGGGACTGCTTAGTCAAACATGCACAAAGGGCAAACTACCAGGCTGGAATATGGAGAAGATGTCTTGAGCAAGACCCAGGTGTACCAAGTCCCATTGGCAGAGGGTGGAAAATTGACATGGATGTAGCTGAGGAATTAATGGTAGTGGATTGGATGGATGGTCGGCCAGCACCTGAGGCTATCTTGGCCCTACTGGCCTGCAAATGTTCAAAGATGTGTACACTGCCAAAGTGTGTCTGTCTGGCAAATGGACTTAAGTGCACTGATATGTGCAAACTGTCAGACTGCGAGAATCGTTCATCAGATGATGAGGAGAGCACGGACGAAGACGACGATGTTGATGATTAATTTCATAAAAGGTGTGTTCAATGTTTTAGGTAATTAGCGTAGTTATGTACATATATACATATATACATATATACATATGTACATACATATGTATATAAATATTATCCGATTGAATTGGTATATGTATTTAAAAGCGGATTCTAAATACATTTTATACTTGATCATCTTCCCGATTTACCACGTTTAGAAAATTGCCCTAGGCCAGGGGAAAAGTGGTTCTTCCCCTAGAGGAAAAGCCGATTTGGGGGACAAATATCGAAGCTAGGGAACAAATAAGCATACCGTTGGAATCACCAGGAAAAGCTCTACATGATAGGCCCATAAAACGAAATTTAAAAATTTCATAATTATTGGGTGTATTTTGGCGGCCATTTTGGAAAAAGGGAGATAACTCATATAAAGCTGCCACCCCCACAATGCTATCACATGTTTTCTAACTCTAGGCATTTATACCTTCTCAAAAAACACTTAGCATTCTCGCCCTAATTTGATACCGGTGAGCAAAATTTCGGACCGGGGCTGACCGACTACAAAGGGGATCCAGGAAAGAAGTACAATTTTCGTCGAGAGGCATCTAGGCGTGTTCTTCAGAATGCTGAACTGTTTTGCAAGCATGAGGCATCAATGAATGACCCGATACGTAAGTTATTATAAAATCCTATGGTTAGTTTCGGAGCTACAGCCAAGTGTCTTCACTCGAAAACCACATAATCGCATAGAGAACGGGAATATGCAGCCGGTTCGAATCCTCACTGCTCCCGGGGATTTGTTACTGACAAATTCGGGCGGATACTGCCCCTTGAGCAAAGGGAGGGGGAGGTGTGGTGTGTGAGGTCCCAGCATTACCCAAAGTTCGGTAATAATGAGCTCCAAACTCACACCGGGAGAGTGAAACTGGCGATCGCGAGTCCGACTCGCGTGGACAAGACCATAGGTGAATAACGCACACCCACACACACACACACACACACACACACACACACACACACACACACACACACACACACACACACACACACACACACACACACACACACACACACACACACCGTTTTAGTGTCTACTCCGTAATATAGTGGTTAACACGCTTGGTTCACAACCGATAAATCCCGACTTCGATCCCCGGGTGGAGCGGAGAAAGATTTGCGGTCTTAAAAAAACCCAAGCCCCTATTCACCCAGCAGTGAATGAGTACCGGTTGTTAGCCGGGAGTTTGTGACCCGCTTCCCGGGTCGGTGGCTAACCCCAACACTAAGCACTAAGAATTTATGATAAAATGTAGCCATGGAGGGCCATCGAGTGTATAGCTCAGGCCCTGTAAAATACAACTAGGTAAATACAACTAGATGACACACTTGCTCAATACGTCCATTGTCATCCATACAGAAGACCAATCTGGCATCAGGAAATGGTTATCATAATGAGCTACTGTGGGTGATTATATCCGTTGCCATAGACCACTGTATACCTGGACTGTTCACGCGACAATGTTTTGAATTGCGGGCTGCATAGGGGCCTGCGGGGCGCCCGACAGAGAGATATAGTGGTCTATGGACTATCATATAGACTGGTTTATCAGTATATATGATATACTGTAATCTTCGTAAATGTTTGTTCTATAATATTATCAAATAAAAAACAGTAAAACACGCTAAAGAAATGCCATTACGCGACTATGGAGAAATATGCATGAACTTAATATTCACTTAACTCTTCGCCATTTAAAACTTCGCGAGTCAACTTTTATCATGAAGAGTATCAATAGAAGCGCAATTTTATTAGCTTTCCATTGCTATATTTCGTTATCTGATAAATTAATTAAAACCATGCATAACTTAGCGTTAAATAAATAAATAAAATCATCAATCGGGTAATTTTCCCGATTGATGAGGTTATTTATTTACTTATATGTTTCGTTTTCTGATAAATGAATTAATACCATGTATAAATTAGCGTTGACTAAATAAATAACCTCATCAATCGGGAAAATTACCCGATTGATGATTTTATTTATTTAGTTAACGCTAATTTATGCATGGTTCTAATTCATTTATCAGATAACGAAGTATAGCAATGGAAAGCTAATAAAATTGCGCTTCTATTGATACCCTTTATGATTAAAGTTGACTCGCAAAGTTTTAAATGGCGAAGAGTTGAAGTGAATATTAAGTTCATGCATATTTCTTCAGAGCCTCGTAATGGCATTTCTTTAGCGTGTTTTACTGTTTTTTATTTGATAATATTATAGAACAAACATTTACGAAGATTACAGTATATCATATATACTGATAAACCAGTCTATATGATCCGTATATACATATATGAATCCGAGCGGCCCTCCGACTTCAGCCCCTTGTGCGACGGGCCGATATTCCGTGCGCAGTCCAGGTATACAGTGGTCTATGCCGTTGCGTATCATCAGTGCCAAGTGTATCTGATTATCATGAACATTTCAATCATGTTCTTAGTTTGAGAGCGTTTCACAGGACTCAGCAGGATAGGAATTGTGATCTCTTATCCTTGAGTTTCATGGCAAGACTAAAAATATGAAATAGACCTAATATGACCTAATGTATTATAATGACCTGTAATATGACCTCAATCGCCCCCGCCCCCGCCTTCACACCCACGATACGTGACGCCACCACGATCTGCATTCTCGTGTGTGATGAAATCCAGTAACAGCCACTTGGTGATTGCTTATATTTTATGGCGATGTTTAGGAAGTCAGCCTCGATGCTTGAAACATTGGGCGACGAGGAACAGTTTGTTGAGTCTACACACACTCCTGCGGGACCATTTTTTCTCTGGACCGCCCCGCTCCCCCCTTTGCACACACACAATATTACGACACCGGGCAGGCCAGGTACAAGTGTGGTGTTGTTGTTAGCCTCCCGGGGGGCACACTGTGTCAGCCCCGGGGATAGGGAAGGGGAAGGGGAAGGGGCGGGCATGAAGGAGTCACAGCAGCATTATATAAGCAGTGGCGGGGGCAGCTTGGCCTCACTCCTGCGCCAGCTGCGTCGCCTCCTGCACTCTTCTATCTCTGCTGGTGCCTGCTGGGGCTGACGGTGTGCTCAGACACTTATCCTCCGAGGACTTGGGCGGCCTCAGCGAGTGTCAATACGTGTGGAGCCCAGAGCCCGCTGCCGCTGGTCTTGCTTGTAACACACGGTACCTGCCTGGCCGCCATCATGATTGTGCTGCTGCTGATGACGATGATAATGGCCTCCTTCGCCGATGTGCCTAACAAGTACAATTATACTGCATGTCAAGGTGATGAAACATTTGTGTTCCTAAGTACTTACCTAACCCTCATTCACGCTGGTTATCGCCCCCCCCCCCCCCCCCCCCCCACCCACACCCCGAAGAGAGATTGGATTGGACATGTTTGGGAGGGACACGGGAAGCACAAGAGGACACAGAAAAAAGCTGAAGAAGACAAAATGCATGAAGGATATTATGAAATACTGTATTCCAAACCAGAGTATTGATCCTTGGAATGACCTGGACAAAGATATAGTAAATGCAGAGTGTATCTCTGTGCTTAAGGCTAAAATTGACCAAATGCGATACGGAGACGGGACCCCACGAGTGCAGCTCATTTTAGGTATATCACAACTAGGTAATTGCAACTAGGTAAACACACACACACACACACACACACACACAGACACAGACACAGACACAGACACAGACACAGACACAGACACAGACACACACACAGACACACACACACACACACACACACACACACACACACACACATACACACACACACTAATTTTTTCTTATTTTCAGAAAAGTGTCGAGACGGGTGGGGATTCGCCCTTAATGGGTGTTGTTACAGACTAGTTCTTTTTCAACAAGTATCGTATAAGTCTGCAAGAAGGACTTGCACAAAGCAGTTCGGTCCGCTGGCTGACTTGGCCGTCATTCTCAACCCAATTGAGGTTCATTATGAATTATCCTTATTTAGATATGTTTGTAAGTATGGATCAGATAAGGAGGGTTAGATTAGTAGTTCTGGTAATAGCAGTAATAAAAGCAGTACAAATATTCGCATCGTCGGTTGTAGTTCTATTTGTCTTACAATCACGATCTAATGTGAGTAATTACTAATGTTAATAATGTTATGTTATTACTCACGATCTAATGGAATACTTTTCTGAGTATGTGTGTGTGTTCGTACACGTGTGTGCGCGCATTTGTGTACGAGTGTGTATGTGTGTATCTAAACAATAACATTATATTCCCCAGCTAACGGCATGGATCTATGGGTAGGAGCGCAAGACATTGATGATACGACGGTTTGGGTAACGGGCCGCAATGTATCCTGTCGCTACCTGTCTGAACGTAAGAAGCCCGGTCAGTGCCTTGTTTGGCATCACAAAAAGCAAGTGTCCGGCAAGGCTGCAGATATTGCTTTGGAATATCAAAATTGCAGAAATAGGCTCCGCTACCTGTGTGAGGCGAGTTTAACTGGGTATAATTAAACTTAAAACTAACTAAACCAAAATTAGTATAAAAACTGGTAACGTACCTCCTCCCCTTGTTCCTTCTCATACAATCATGCTACCTACAAATGCTGATGTGTTGTTATGATTGTTATATCCAATGTACGGACGCAAACTATTGGAACACAAATATAATCTGAAGAAGCCAATAGTTTAGAGTTTTTATTTGACGTTACCTGAGAGGTGGGGACGTTACCGCGCAGAATCCAGCGGAAAAAAAAGAGAGATATATTCCAGATATTGAAACTACTCCAGCAACACCTAACTTATGTATTTATCAGTTCCTCTACTTTACCTTGTATATGGTTCCTGTGTTATTCCTATGTTTGATTACGCTTATCGGTGCGTGAATGAATGTTGTATATATGAAGCACTTGAGGTGGCCGTTCCTGAGAGTGAGTGGCTGCCCATGGGTCCAACCTCCTAACGGGTGGACGGGAACGGCTCGTTATTCTACTCCTACCTTCAATAAACTAGTATATAGGAAGCAGAGATGAACACTGAGGCCACGCGTAGTCGAGCGTATGCCCCATCTTTACCTTTACCGTATAGGAAGCAGCAGTTTCCTTTAACACACTTGGTTATTAAATCTTACAACTAACACGTGGTTACAAAGCACGTGCGGCAGATTTCGGACTAAGAGTGTATTAGTCACTAACTAGTTATCATGGATTACATATTTGTGCACTAGTGCGGGGGAACAGAGTACAAATTCATGCAGAGTATAATGTATGGTCCCAAGGAAGGGTTATTTGACCCGGTGTGTTTACCCTACTGTCACCAGGTGTTATGGGCGGGGCAAAGCTCACCGCGTAACACCACTTTAGGGACAAACGTTTTGCTCTCCGTCGCTCGCTCTGCACAACACGACACTTGTGACGTCAGTCCTGACTCCCCGGCCACCGTTGTAAAAGCTCATATGGATGGCCAGTGTAGGGACGTAGTCTAAGCAATGAACGATTTAGGTTGGACAAAAATGTTATCAAAACTTTCTCACCTGAAATGACTTCATTGGTGATGTGCCTTATCAGAATAAAACCCCACCCGAATCTACTCATGGGAAATCTCGTTTTGGCCTCAAATCCAAGATGGCCGACATTGTATGGGTGCAAAACTTAAAATGGACCAAATTTTGTAAAGAAACAACATAGAAACACTTTTAATGTGTCATTTTCAACTAATTTGAGGACCCCTATTCGTTTAGTGATAGTTATAAGATCTTTAGATATCAAGGTCATGTGTCAAGGTCAAGGTCAAAGTTAAAATTGACCGAAATTGTATCCCGAGTTATACCAAAATTATATTTATTGATGTAATATATTGGTTGTTATTGCCCTTAAGATGCTCATTAATTTAGCAATAGTTTTGAGGTGAGTGGATATCTAGCTCATGTGATAAATTCAAGGTCAAGGTCAAATTTTATCCTAATTTGACCCTGAATTTGATCAAAATGATGCATATCGACTCAAAAGTACATTGGATGTATACTTTTCAACAGACTCTTTCAAGATGTCCATTCATTTATTTGTGAGATCGGCATCGAGCTCATAATCATAGCCAAATTTAACCAAAAAAGAATCAAACGATTTTGTGACCTTGCAGTTAAATTATTTTGAACCTCATGTTAAAGTGTCTAACAACAAAGTTCACTATTCCTGATCATATAAATCATATTGTATGAGTGATAATAATTCAAGGTCACATTGCAATGTCAATCCATCGTATTATTCAGATCTACATCCAGATCATCATCCTCCTGATTCTCCACCTGTAGCACATTCATGCATGTGATTCCCCTGCATTGGCCACAAGCTGGTGTACACTGTAGTCCATTCTTGCGACAGGTGCATGTTTTCTTGTCACACTGACCACCACAATTGCATCGAATTATCTTAAGCAGTCGCTCTGGTGCTGCTGGCTGAGTCATCCTGATAGGCACAAGACCACCGGGAGTGGCTTTCCAACCCCAAACTTCAGAGGCGATATCGTTGCCATTGCCACTTGGTGATAAGTCCGATGGCTATGAAAGGTGGCTGCGTCATTCGTTGGTGGAAGCTTTTCTGGAGAGACATGTAGAGGAGAGAGGAAAGCTCTGGGACAAGTGGCACTCATGATGGCTTGGCCGATAGATGCACATCGCAGATCTGCAGTTTTACTTTTGATGACGGTCTGTAGAAGCAAGCACAAGGAATGAGGCAGAATGGCGAGATTATGATCAATGGATTTCATATCTGCTGTGACTGGATACATATCTCTGTGTTTTTCAGCACTCTTAATTTCATTTCGTATATAGCTGCCCACAACTTTGATTAGCGAATCCATATCCTTGGAATCGTCATTCAATTGTGTATGTGCTTCTTGAATCAACTGCTTGACATTCAAAGATAGTGTGACGATAAGTGGCTGCTGTTTTAATGATGTGATTGAGACTCTGCTGCCATAATGCGCATAGAGTTGTCGCTGGAGTGATCTCTTGGAGTACACTTCACCACCACCAGCTTCCTTCTCCATGATTTCGTTTAGTTCATCTAAAGTGACTGTCTCGTCATCGTTGTTCTCCAGGTATTCAATGACATGCATGAAGGCCGATTTCTTGCTCCGCTTGGACGTCCTCGCTTCTTAGGAAGCGCTCCATCAGTGGTAGTAGACGGTGCATCCAATTTCAAATTACGGGGCGACATGAAGTATTGGTAGCATCTACGATGGTAAATGGCCTCCTCTGCAGGCAGATCGTTGATGCATGAGAGTCTATGCGATATAGCATCGGCCCACTCATCTACTTTGCTTGCACGACGTTCTACACATCTTCTTGTAATCGTCGCTTTCACCTGGAGTAGCATGACCCGACTGAATTCATAATCAGTGTTGTTTGGATGTCGCTTGATCTTTTCTTGATCAACCGACTCTTCACAGAGATAGCAGTCAGTATGGAAACAGCATTTGTTGACATCAGATCTGAGTTTGTGTGCTGAGGAAGAGTCACAGTCATGTTTACGTTTGTGCATTTGCTCATATCGCCTGGTATTAGTGTGAGCTTTACGACATCTCTCATGCACATACTGCTTCTCATTGTCGTCAAATACTTGAATCAGGATAGTCTTTAATGGATTTAGTTCATTGTATTTGACACTGAAATCATTGATTGCAGCAAGGCCTTTGCGACTGACACATGCAAAATCCTTCACAGTGAATTCTCCTCGCACAGTAAACAAATAGCATCCTGACTGCACACTGCCATTACGGTCCTTTCTGAAACAAAAATAATAATATACTGATTAGATTGAAACATACCATGGAGAGGATAAAATTTTTCAATACAGTCAAATTAATGTGATCGATAGGTGAAGATGCCACACTGAGCGATTTTCCGAACTGATATGCGTCATTTGGTGAGCTTTGAGATCAAATTTTGATCAAATTTGATAATGACCTTGACCTTAACACATAATCGTGACCTCTAATGGTTCCGAAAATATCACCAAACGAATGTGAGTCCTCAAATTAGCTGAAAATGGTACGTTAAACGTCTTTCTATGTCATTTACTTAAACAATTATGTTAATTAAATTTTTTGAGCCTGTTTAATGTCGGCTATCTTGGATTTGAGGCCAAAACGAGGTTTCCCATTGGGGGATTCGGGTGGGTTTTTTTTTCTGACGAGACCTACCACCAATGAAGACATTTCAGGTGAAAAAGCTTTGATAACATTTTTGTCCAACCTCTATGGATCATGATCAGTTCGTTGCTGCGCCTAACGCCACAGTTGTGACCGTTGTACAAACACACTCCATCGAGGGTTATTATGAGGGACGGTTCCTAAAATTGACCGAAAAATATCCAAGAAGGTTCGATATATATCTTGAAGAATATCCAACAAGGTTTAATATTTGACCTCACGACGGGCCGCAAAGTATCCTGTCGCCAGATGTCTGAACGTAAGCCCGGTCAGTGCTGTGTTAGGGTCACGATCTTCAAGTGCCCGGCGAGGCTGCAGATATTGCTATGGGATTTCAAGATTGCTCCACCATATCCCTTACTTGTGTGAGATGACTTCATCAAGTGTAATAAAAACTAGCAACGTACGTACCTCCCCAGCTAACCATCACTGGCGGGCCTACGTAGGCTGTAGAGCGGCGAACAGCGGCCGCCAGCGGCAAATTTACCTCCGTCAGCCCTCTGGAGGGCCGCTGGTGTATTTTCAAACGGGAAAATTTACTATGTTGAAAATTAATGTACAGAATTTGAAGAATTGAATATTTCTATATGTAAACATTTTGAAACAACAGTTATATGATTATCTTGATGTAGTATTACATCAGTCGTGACAAGCAGCGGCAACTTGACGACAATCCTCCGGAGGCCCGCTGGTACGTATTTGTAAGTGGGAAATATTCATTTCATATTATATGATATTAACTCAGTAATATACATAGTATCTCAATATCGGTACCATCACTATTATTAGGCCTGTTCAAACTATTTAAAATTGTTATAGAAGTTTTTATGATAGTTTATAGAAATTATCATACATAAGTTTATTTCAAATATTTCCAGCTTAATCAGGAACACCCAGAGATACATAGAAAACGTTATCAGTTAGTCTATGTGTGTAGCTAGTATCATATAAAAATAACATTTGATTAACCCAGCAAAGATTACGGGATAACACAAGGTCATATTTTCCCTTATTTCAATAACTTCCAACATATTATCAACACATATCAATACTCAACGGTACACCTAATAAGGAATATGTAGATGATGGAGAATTAACATGGATAATATCATGATTTAGAATAAAATATTATTTGAAATAATTTCCCAGCTACCAATGCACTAAGCTGCCAGACGTACGATAGCCATTACAAAGGGTTAAAAACCCACAAAAGGCCTAAATTGTCACCCTTAACCACTCGATAACATAATGACAACTTAGTTATAACATGATTTCGCTCCTTCGTTATATCGAAATAGACTGAATAATATAAATAATTGCAGTACGACACGTTTTTTTAGGAATTCCTCGGCAGCGTTGTGTCAGTGAGTGAAATCAGTTAGTGAGAAAACGCACAAGTGGGTAGATGTTATGTGGTTCGCCGCAACCAATATCCTTCTACATGGCTGTACAGTGTTCCACATACACCAGCATGTAAACCCAATAACGAAAATGTTTTTGTACTTATGAAATAAACAATGTCCGTAGCAATTATGATCTCCTTTTCATCGTATTACTGGATAACGACATAGGAATATTTATGGTTATACTTTTTAAGTATATTGCAGATATAGTAATGTTTTTATAAGTGTTGAACAGCCCATTAGTCTATTAATCGGCTAATGGGTTGTGCAACACCCCTTAAAACATTACTATATCTGCAATATACTTAGAAAGTATAACCATAAATATTCCTCAATCAGTTAATATAACAGCGGCAAATGGTCATATGCCCTACGGCGGGCCGCTGGGAGCGGCCCACCGGTGAGCCTCTGAGCAAATTCCCAGCGGCCCTACGTCGTACACTTCCGTCGGGCCGCCGGTAAGACATACGGAGGGCCTCCGGAGGCCCTCCGTCTTTGTGTTTGCTGGGTCCTCTCCCCCTTCTTCCTTTTCTGCAGTATACAATCATGCTACCTACAAATGCTGATGTGTTGATATGATTGTTATATCCAATGTACGGACACAAACTATTGGAACACCAAAATAATCTAAAAGAAGCCAACAGTTTTAGGGATTTTATTTGACGTTACCTGAGAGGTGGGGACGTTTATCGCGCAGTGACACCCCTATTTTTGTCGTCCCAAAATCGGTCTTGGATACGAGAACCCCCTTGCTTGTTCGATTGTTTTCTACTACAAAAACACAATAAGCTTGATAGGAGCCGAAATAATAATCAACGCAAAACATTGCAACCAATATCACAAAGTAGTATAACACACATTCAAGCAAGTGTTATCACTTTCAGGTGAATACTGAAGGTATATTATTTGATGGTTATATAAAAAGAACACCCCCCGCCAAAAAGGGTACCCATAACAGAAGCCCCAAAAATTAGCGACGAAGGCCTGTTTTTATCTTGTTTTTTACATATTTCCTTCTGTGTTATGGGGGTGACGAGGTGTCAATATACATCCGTTCGTCTTTTAAAGATTATTAATATGAAAACATAAACCCGCATCACCGCAAAGTCGCCGAACCCTTGTTATTTTAACGCCAAAAAATTCACCTCCTCAGTCCCGTGATATATATGGTGACCATGATGTCATTTTTCATACTGTCCTGTCTGATATGGGTAGTGCGACTGGGGCATTAAATTTCTTATTATTTACTTGCAAAAGGGGAAACTGTGACCATATTCATGGCTTAATTGGCCAAAAAGGGCCCCCCCTAATGATCATGAAATTGTATATCTGCATGAACAATGTATATTTTAAGTTGGCTGTGTAATCATTGACGTTTTTCCCCCTCCCACCGTTATCATCATGTTGCAAATATGCCGTTTTTGAGAAGCACAATAGAGCTTTGTACCCTAACACACGTCAGCCCCCATTCAGGAAACATTTGTCTCTCCTCGAGACTCCCTTTTGTGGCCTCTCACATCCCAATACAAGGGGGCTATTCAGAAAAAAATATCACAATACAGTAAATTTTTTATGACAGTATTATGTGATGCAAACTATCCAGGATTGCACAAAGCACAAGGCTTTTGTGCACAAAATATCACCACACAAAACATTTGATAACACTCTTTGATGGTGGCAATACATTTACCTTTGTTGATACAGATTATTCAGGATCTGCACATAACACCTTGCTGTTCCTACACAAAATATCACCACACAAGTGATCAGTGGATGACAGTCACGTGCTGGTGAAAAACAATTAACCTGTGTTGATGCAAATATTATTCACATAACACCGGGTTTTTTATGTAAGGCTTTACACGAATCTGAAGCAGGATTCACACTTAAACGCCTTATGATATGTTCCATGTTATAAACAACTGTGGTTTTCAGGTGACATAATTGTTCTCATACGGTTTAAGAAATCTAAAAGCAGCTCAAAATAAATACAACCAATATAGTTCCAAACTTATGTCATTGTACACACATTTGTATTACCTACTTAAAAGCTAAATTCAGGAGGTTAATGTTTCTGGATGTCAGTTTATACAGAATTTTAGATTTGATTCTTTCCTGCGGTGACCTTCACTATATGAATAATCAAACACAGGTAAGAAGTATTCCCTCCTAGCTAATCAAGAAATATGATTAGTTTGATCGGCTTGCCGTATCTCGCCAACTACCTTATAGCGGCCAGTAATTTCTGCTTCAGCATGTAGTAGATATATTACTAACTTCTATAAGCCAAAAATAAGTTCTTACGTACTTTCACTGGAAACCAGTAGAAAGTGCCTAGTAGAAAGTAGTAGTGCCTATTTACATAGAGAGTGAGGCGGTGAGAGGTGCGCCGCCATGGCTGGCTGGCGACCAGCTGGGAGGGGCCGGGCAACACCATGCACCATTACCTGATAACTAAACCTAATTACCTCAACAAAACCTGACGTAAACGTAACCAAACCTATATGTTACCTAAACCTAACCTAACCGAAACCTAGTCTAGCCATTACTATGTGAAAATATGTATAATTTATTTTTCAAGAGCCAAGCTGAGTTTGTTACCATCATTGTCTTTTTCTATACAAAAAATACTTCAAGACGTTATTTGTTTCACCAGATAGGACTAGTCAAGGACAAAAAATAAGAAATACAAAACCCGCTAGCTGCCAGTCCCCATTAAGAAGAAAGTAAGATACAACAAAACAGAACAGCTTGGTATAGAAATGTGCAGAGTGTTATTGTTTCCATTCCACTCTTGATGTATTGTGTCTGAGTCTAGGAGATGGTGTACAATACTTTGTCACGAGTATTATGGCTTGCCGAGGGTGTTTGGGGAATGCAGGGTGTTGTTTACATAGGTGGCGGAGCGGTGTTGTGTTTCATGAAGACGTAATGTGGTAAGTTTGATTGAAATATGCACATTGAGTCTACGTGTTAAAGTAATCGTCCAGACCCAAACTTTTTTTGCCGAATTATGTTGAATAATTCAAAACACCTAATCCACCAAAAATAATTGATTTCCAGGCCTTATTTCCGTAAAAACACTACTTTTGTAAAAAGCGCGCGCAAAAAAAATCTTCCCTCCAACAGGGCTACGACTGTTATTGATGACGTCAGAACAGGGACGCCCGCAGACACTCTGGCTGACACCTGTCGGCAAATGTTATATTGAGCGATTGTACTTCGGTGTCAGACAGTGAATCTGTCGCTGTGACAGATCTAGAGTACGATGCTCAATCTGACACCGAAAGAAATGACGCTGGTCGCGTATACTATGAGGAAAACTAATCTCAGATTGTCATGGGATCCTATATGTTTGAGCCCGAGTCACGAGGTGGATGAACAGGTGTTAGCAGAGCCTGAGGTTCAGCAGGAGGACCTGGCACTTCTCCAAAACATGGATTGGTAAATAAGGTTAAACCATGTGTGTGTGTGAATCACAATGAAGGTACTTTCGAGAAAATCCTATGGTTAGTTTTGGAGCTACAGTCAAACGTCATTACTCGGAAACCACATACTAGCATTAACTACAGCATTGAGTTGGAAAATATGCGGGCGGGAAGGCAGAAAGTATGACAGCCACACCACCACAGGGTCTCTCACCACAGGGCACGCCCACTTCCACAACTGGTTTACTTGGTCTTGTTAAGAGGCAAAGCCTCACAGTCGTGGTGGTCCACCGCTGCTGCCAGTCCTGGCGTCCCTGTCTAACAGGGCCACCTGGTCTGGTATGGTGTTGGACTGAGTCACTGTCTTACGGGGGGGGGGGGGGGGGGCGCCGCCCTTGTCCAGCACACCCGTGTACACAGGCTCACCTCACACTCGTCGTCTCAACCCACACACTGGGTAGGCGACTAGTCGCGCTGCACACACTCACCCAGTCTTTCACCCGCTGTGTACACTACACACCGTTTCTCAACACAACTGCTCGCCCCAACACACTATAGGCGCGTATCACCCTACACACGCCACTCCTTAACGTATGCAAACTTTTCTCGAAAGGCACAGCTGTCTTGCTGCACCCATAAAGGATGCATGCATGTGGCATATAGCAAAAAAAATCTATCAGAAACACCCAAATATCTTCAAGTACTATATTTATCTCTGTGTTTACGTGCTTCTCTGATCAAGCGCGGGAAGAGTAGCCTCCCTGATGCTACGTCACCGAGCCTGAGCATGAGCGTCTGCAAACCTTGAGTGTGTTTTGAAAACTCGGGGAATTTGCAGATTTTGATTGCGGATTATTTAAAAACGGCTGACTGGATACAAAAAGTGACGACGTATTGTTGATATACTCGTTAATGGCTATGCTTTGATTGCATTAAATCAGGAATGATGAAATGGTCTGGACGATTACTTTAAGTCTTTTTATCCCAACTCTTGAGACACCCACGGTAGTGTTTCTCATACGTCCTTCTCACGTTGTGGTTAGGTGAAAAACAACTGCATTAATGTTTCCCAAATAAGCAAGACTATGGTACATTGGCACACAGTGTTTCGTAACTCTCATGGGGGGCACGTGCCCCCTATGTGCATCCGGTGACCCCCCACTGGCCATGGCTGCGTATTCTGTATAATAATATAATCTTGTATCATCCTTAGCCTGGACTGTGTGAGTGGTGAGCGAGGTGGATGGCACACTACGTATAACCCGATTGATGATGTTATTGATTTAGTTAACGCTAATTCTTGCATGGTGCTTACTGGTTTATCAGAAAATTAAATATATCAATGGAAACCTGATACAAATCCGCTTCTTTTGGTATAATCCATGTCACGAGTTTTTTCACAAAACTTTAAATGGCGACGAGTGTAACTGATTCCCTGTTTTTGCATATTTCTTCAGTCTCATAATGGTATTTATTTAGTGTTTTACTGTGTTTTATGTGATAATCTTATAGACCAAGCATTTCCGAAAATAACAGTATATCATTTATTCTGATGAACGTATTTGGTAGGGGGCAAATTACTCTGGAAAGTGCTTTTTCTCCCGGGTTCTTATACTCGCATACTTCTGTTGATGACGTCATCACGTAGGCTCCGCCCATCGAACAGGCCTGGGCAGAGATGCTCGAAAGAGTTACGGGCCCGTAAGTACTCCTCTAAAGGCCGGTTCCCATCAGCCCGTTTGTACGGGCGTCTTACAACAACACCGCTCAACAATGACGTCACCATCATCACCGCTTGAGTGGTATTTGTGGTAACTGGGCACAGTTGGCAACTCCGCTCGAGCGGACACCGCCGAGCGGGAGAGATGACTTGAATTTAACTTTGTACGGCGGCCGTACAGCGGTACGGCGGTGCGGTAGACTTTGTTGTGACGTCATTGTGACGTCTTTGTTGTTGTATGGCGGCCGTACAAGCGGGAAGGTGAGAACCGGGCTTTAGGGACTTTTACCTCGTAGCGCCTCTAAGGGAGATGCTCAAACCATTTTTTCACTTGCTACGGGACCGCGAGGCTAAGGGTGGTCGGGAGCACCCTTAACTCCCTAAGGGAGTGAAATTTGAAGCGGCTAGACGTCAACAAACAATAAATTACAAGTTGTATCACTATACTTTATGTGTATTGTGTATTATAGAGCCATTTCATGCTTGCCTGTTTGAAATGTGATGTGTTTATTGCTTCATTGACTCCATATATATCATATTTAACATACAATACCTATAGTACTTGTAATAAATTCATATCAGGGCAAACCTATATATTAAATATATATATCGGTCGACTTCTTGAATCAAAACGTATAGTTCATCATACAAGTTTGGCCGCTATAATGATCCGGTGGTGGTGGTGGTATCAAATGTCTGACGTACTATAGTCTATTCACTTAAGCCTGGATTCCTGGGCTGGGAGCGGCTTGATGCCTAGGCGAGTTTGTAAGGACGTCGCTGATTGGCTGATAGACTCGGGCTGGGTGGCGATGGTGATGGTACTTGCCTCGCCGCAACCCAAAACCCTTGCCGTTGCCTCAGAAAAATATTCATATTTCTTGGCTTTACTCATCTCTTACACAAAATAGGCCTATTTTGTTTGCATCAGTAAATCAGGCAGTGATTGTTCAACAACAACACGCCATTCATAACTCAATAGGGTAAAAAATAAAGTCATGACTGACTATCACAAGAGTAGGCGGACTTTTAGGTTTTCAGTGCATTGAAATGTTGTACTCCTACCCGATATAACCAAGCTACCAGATAATAGTTATGAAAGCTGAGCCTACCATCGTGTTCATAATACATTGCTGCATATCATGAGCATAAAAAAACTACACTAAGACTACACTAATATTAAGATAATTGAAGGAAAGTAAAAGAGTGTATAAACATTTTTTCTTGCTTATTTTGCTTCAACTCGCTGTAACTCCATAAGTTTTGGTCACATTCAATTTTCAAGAACTGTTTCAAAATCCTTATACTTTTCCGCTTCCTGTGGTATGTAGCACGTACCAATAAGGAAAAGAGTAGGTGGTCAAAATGGCTAAGAAAGTTAAACTGTTTCAAACTGGTGCCGTGAGGGGTGGAGCCTCTGATAGCTCTCCCGAAAACAGTCTCTCCTATATAGGGAGCAATGCTCACCCGTCACTGTGCCAGTTTGCAGTAGTAGTTTTAACTTTCTTAGCCATTTTGACCACCTACTCTTTTCCTTATTGGTACGTGCTACATACCACAGGAAGCGGAAAAGTATAAGGATTTTGAAACAGTTCTTGAAAATTGAATGTGACCAAAACTTATGGAGTTACAGCGAGTTGAAGCAAAATAAGCAAGAAAAAATGTTTATACACTCTTTTACTTTCCTTCAATTATCTTAATATTAGTGTAGTCTTAGTGTATTTTTTTTATGCTCATGATATGCAGCAATGTATTATGAACACGATGGTAAACTCAGCTTTCATAACTATTATCTGGTAGCTTGGTTATATCGGGTAGGAGTACAACATTTCAATGCACTAAAAACCTAAAAGTCCGCCTACTCTTGTGATAGTCAGTCATGACTTTATTTTTTACCCTATTGAGTTATGAATGGCGTGTTGTTGTTGAACAATCACTGCCTGATTTACTGATGCAAACAAAATAGGCCTATCTTGTGTAAGAAATGAGTAAAGCCAAGAAATATGAATATTTTTCTGAGGCAACGCAAGGGTTTTGGGTTGCGGCGAGGCAAGTACCACCACCATTGCCACCCAGCCCGAGGCTATCAGCCAATCAGCGACGTCGTTACATACTCGCCTAGGCATCGAGCCGCTCCCAGGAATCCAGTTTAAGTGAATAGACTATAGTACACACGCACGTATACACACAAGCAAGAATATTATAAAGTTATACTATCCTTGTACACAAGTGTCACGTGTGTCACAGTGAGGCGTTAGCCCCCCCCGTGTGTCTTGTCTGACCTAAAGAGCGAACGCGCAGTTCTCGTCCACTATAACAGAGTACCGTCAGGGCCACGGATACGGCATACGTACGTCGCGGGCCAGCAGTGGTCTATAGATACTAATTTCGGGCACGCTAGACTCGAACCTATGATCAGCGCATCAAGGTATACCCTGGGTACGTCTCTGTAGTAATCAGTGGGAGAATATTACGCTGAAAGGCTAATGTGGCAGCTATGTATTATCGTAACATTCTGGCGATAGTGAGCTAAAATCGGCCCTATTTCGGAAATCAGCCGATCTTAGCTCAACACCGGCAAACATAGTTTTTAGGTTTAGGTTAAGTTATATTTAGGTCTGGTTTAGGTTAGGTAAGGTTTATGATAGGTTTGTGTTAAGTTTTGTAGAGTTATTTAGGTTAAATAAGCGTCCGCGGGACGATTTCCGAAAGAGGCCGATTTTAGCATAACAGCGGCATTTGAAGTCTCTTTAAATTTATTTATCGGGCTCCCTGACAGCTGAGAGCATGATGATTGGCTAGATAAAGCCGCGTCATGAAGGGCGCTGCTCTGTGATTGGTTAGCAGAATTTTCCCACACATATCCCTAGAATATCCCTATATTCCCCACCCAGAGGCCACCGATAACCGTACGGGAGTGACGGCTCGGTACGAGCATCTCCCTCAGCCCACCCTCGTAAGGTTATTGTAGCCATACACTCGTAAGTTGTCCCTTACGAGGGATTTTCGAGCATCCCTGCCCTGGGCAAGGATACTAAAAACTCCCTCGTAAGTGCCAACTTACGAGTTTACGACTTCGATATCCGTACGAGGGTGGGCTGAGGTGGGTTGAAGCTCGGACCGAGGCGTCACTCCCGTACGATGATCGCTTGACCTCTGGTTGGGGTATATTAAGGATATTCTAGGGATGTGTGGGGAGATTCTGCTGACCAATCACAGAGCTGGTACTTATATAAGGTACTTATATTACTACTACTACTACTACTACTTCTACTATTACTGCTACTACGTGTATAATATATCTGTTTATGGCAAAAAAGACAAAATTATAAGTGTAAATAATGTACTCTCTCTCTCTCTCTCTCTCTCTCTCTCTCTCTCTCTCTCTCTCTCTCTCTCTCTCTCTCTCTCTCTCTCTCTCTCTCTCTCTCTCTCTCTCTCTCTCTCTCTCTCTCTCTCTCTCTCTCACACCAATCCATCTTTACTTCCCTCTTTTTTCTGACCATTTTCCTTCCTTCTCTACCTCTCCATCCTCCTCCTCCTCCTCCTCCTCCTTGAAAGCGCCAGGCAAGGCTGCCGCACCACCCTTTAACCTCCACATTGTGTTCCCACCGTTACAAAACACACATAACATGACCCTGCTATCAAGCACTAAACCTACCCCCACAAACATAGTAGTAGTTAGCCATAGATTACAGCTTTCAACTTTCCTCACAAATTCCATGCAGTTTTTCTATACTGCATGATATCACTTCATTTCCGGCCAGCTTTGGCTGGAGGGATGGGTGGGTGGGGAGGAGCCTTCTACTTTCCTATCCTTTCTCTCTTATTATCTAGTTAGTGTAGTGTAGTTAAATCAAACAGCCATGTAAGGACCTAATGGTATGTTGCTGTTTGTGTTTCCTTTGTAATCCTCCTCCTCCTCCTCCTCCTCCTCCTCCTGCGGTACTCCAGAGAGATGGAAAGCTGGTGCAGTGATTCACTCTCTCCCTCGAGATCTACTGCCACACTCCTGACGTTCCAAGGTCCCGCTTCTTCCCCCCCACCCCCCTCGGGAACTACTGTGGCATAGGTTATCGTCATTAGAGAGAGAGAGAGAGAGAGAGAGAGAGAGAGAGAGGGGGGGGGGGCGGAAGTGGTATAAACCGTATTTTTATAATCATCCGTAATAAATCTTTATGTATTACGCGTCAACTAACAATCTCTCTCTCTCTCTCTCTCTCGTTGTTGGTGAGACGTTGAGGTGTAAACACTCCGTGGTGAACGTCCCTGTTTGCAGTCGATTTATGGAGGAAATACCAGCTGTGTGAGCCTACCAACGGTATGTGAGGTACATGAAGTTACGGAGGGGCATCTAGTGAAGGAAGTGAACTAGAGGGTGGTAAAGACTTAGAAATATTTAGAAGAAGAAATTGCACCTGTTCTCCTAAACCCCCTCCTGGTCCACACTGCCACAGTTCGCGCATGCGCCCTACGGTTACGAGCAAACGACCATAACCCCCTCCGACAATTCACCTCACCACTCCCTCCAGCATCCCTTCCTAGGAGGTTCCCAGACTGCCGTTGCTACACGGGTCTTCACGGGTGTTGTGCAACAAAATGGCTGGCTTGGAGAATATGGATGCTGTCAGGGCTTTAGCCCCTGGGGAGGTAAGTAAAATGACTAACCCCCAATTAAAGAAAGCACTCTCCACAATGATCAACGCAGATACCTCCGAACAAACATCAAATGATTTATTGCTGGAAGAGATCAGAAACGTGAAGCATGAACTCCAGAATCTGGCAAGCATCAAACAAGAAGTGAATCGGCTATCTCAGAAGCTGGATGAAGCTTTCAAGATAATTAACCAGTAACAGTTGTTTCTAGAATCCTTGGATAATAAAGAGCGGCGGAGGAACCTGGTTATAACTGGACTGTCGGAGGAGAACGATGTAATGGGCGTATCGGACAAGGAAAAGGTACGCAGGGTGATCAATGCGACCGGGTACCAGTTCACCTCTGACCCAGCATCTTGGGAGATGAAACGACTTGGGAAGCAGGACGACCGGAAAAAGCGACCGATTCTTGTCGTAGTGGATGACGGATACCAACGGAATGAAATCCTGAAAATGGCCACGAATTTGAAATCAGCCGACAGACCTCTCTCTACCGTGTAGGCCTACGTGAAGAAGGACGTTCATCCCGTCGTGAGGAAGGAGATGGCGAGGCTGAGGGCGCGGGAAAGAGAAGAAAAGGAAAAACCAGAAAATGTTGGTGCTAACATAACATACGACTGGAAAAGGTGCGTACTTTTGAGGGAGGGCAACGTCATCGATAAGTTTTCACCGTATTTTTTCTAAGTGAATCTCATCAGATTAGAACTCTGAATCTCTGCTCGTGGAATGTGTGTGGCGTGAAAGAAAAGTTGCGGAAATACTTTGGAACTCATCCTTCCGGCTTTGACTGAAATGAACTACCGCACTGTATTGTATGCTTATTGTACTTCACATCTGTAAAGGTTCCAGCGTGCGCTCAGCCTTGGTTAACCCACACGGCCGCTATGAAATATGAGGTGCCTCAAAAAATTCTAAGTCCAGTTAGGTTAGGTTAGGTTAGGTTAGGTTAGGTATACTTTGTGGTTAAGGTTAGGTTAGGTTAGGTTAGGTATACTTTGTGGTTAAGGTTAGGTTAGGTTAGGTTAGGTATACTTTGTGGCTAAGGTTAGGTTAGGTTAGGTTAGGTATACTTTGTGGTAAAGGTTAGGTATACTTTGTGGTTAAGGTTAGGTTAGGTTAGGTATACTTTGTGGTTAAGGTTAGGTTAGGTATACTTTGTGGTTAAGGTTAGGTTAGGTTAGGTTAGGTATACTTTGTGGTTAAGGTTAGGTATACTTTGTGGTTAAGGTTAGGTTAGGTTAGGTTAGGTATACTTTGTGGTTAAGGTTAGGTTAGGTTCGGTTAGGTATACTTTGTGGTTAAGGTTAGGTTAGGTTAGGTTAGGTTAGGTTAGGTATGGTATACTTTGTGGTTAAGGTTAGGTTAGGTTAGGTATACTTTGTGGTTAAGGTTAGGTTAGGTTAGATTTTTACATATAGTGACTTTGATGATTTTTTCAGGAGCCATAAATCACTTATATTTGCTTCCCCCACCCAAAAACCCCGTATTCCCGCCAGTTCCCCAGGCTTGTTGGCTATAGGGGGAAGAAAAAAAAGATAGGGGTGAAGGACTTCTTCCAAAGTTTTACCAAAGTTGCAAGATGATAATATACTTAATTTCTTATTACAGTACGATATAGTTTGGCTGTTAGAAACTAAGAATGTGCATAAAATGTGTCGCTGGTTTTTACTTGTATTACAACAAGTCACGGAAAGGACAGTAAAGAGGTGGAGTAATATTGTTGGTTAAGTGTGCACTGATGCCCTATGTAACAAAGGTAGACATGGATGATGATGACATGATATGGTTAGAGCTGTCTGTGTGTACAGGTGTGCGGTTGGGTGGCGTATATATTCCGCCTGAGGATTCCCTGTACTGTGATGCGTCACCGTTTCATACACTGAACGTGCGATGTTCAGACGAGCGGGACGTGATTGTGCTTGGTGACCTTAACGCACGTGTGGGGTCTCCAGTGATAACGCGTGATGATGAAAGTGTCTATGCGTACGATGGCGTGATAGATAGGACGATGAATAGCCACGGGCGAATGATGATTAATATGTGTAATGGCACCAATATGGTAGTGGCAAACCATTTGAAAGAAAACGGACGTACGCTGGGAGGTAACCTGTCATTCAGGCGAGGCTTAACATGGGTATCGGAAATTGATATGTGCATTGTGAAGTCAAGCTGTGTCAATATGGTACATAAAGTAGAGGTGAAGCAGATCATCAAAGGTTCCGACCACGCTCCGCTGTGTGTAAGCCTTGCCACTCAGGAAAGGAGCCTCATGACACCCACGATGCTGCTCGAACGATCTCGGAGCTTAGGTGAATCTTACCAGATGCGCTGTGAGCAGGGTGTGATACGAACAAGCCCACGGTACGACGCGGTAAACCTCATAGACTTTAAAAATGCGTTGGAAAATCTCAACTTGACATCCCAGGACAGCAAAACGTTATGGATGTGTTATCGTCAGGCTTCGGTGTGATAGACAGTGTGGCACGGCGATGTAAAAGACACACAGACCGATGTGAGAGAACATGGGACGTAACACAGCCGCGCTGGGAAAGATTACTTAATACGAACGACTCTAAACTAATCTGGAAGGCCATTAGCTGGTCGGGTACCGTGGATGTGAAGGACCAGGTGCAACCGGAGGACGAACAGTTCCGGATTCACTTTGAAAGTTTACTGAATCCCGGGCACCAAGTGGAAGGTGAATCAGACATTGTTGAACCTACTCTCACGATACCAATCTTGGATGATCCGTTTACGGTGCAAGAGCTGGACACTGTATTGAATTATGTAAATATTAACAAAAGCTATGTAGGCATATGTCCAGGTCTTATTAAGGCACTACCAGTGACGTGGTTCCTATTTTTGTTGCATGTTTTTAATGTGATATTTTTTAATTTGTGTTATCCTGTTTCATGGTGTCATAGCAAACTTTTTGTTCTGTTCAAAGGTGGCAGGGATAAATTAGATTGTGGAAATTATAGAGGTATAACAATTATGAATACATTGGGAAAATTATATGACATGTTACTGTTGAAGAGGCTTAAGTTGTGGGCTAACATAGACAAATGCCAGGCAGAGGCTCAGCAAGGACGAGGATGCGTTGAGCAAATAATGGCCTTGAGATTACTTTGCGACCTTGCTAACTTTAAGAAAAGCAAATTATATGTTTTGTTTATTGATTTTAGTAAGGCATATGATAGAGTGCCTCGGAGGAAATTAATTCAAGTGTTGCAGTCGCTGGGGTGTGGCGGGGTAATGCTGCGAGCGATACAGGCCATGTACGCGTGCACCCGGAGCGTACTGCGGTCCGCGACCATAGACGCCACGGCGGGGGTGCGCCAAGGGGCCCCATCCAGCTGTTTACTGTTCACCATATACATATATTCAATGCTACTACTGGCACTGTGAGAGATGGCTACGAGTTGTGTGTTGGTCCCCATGGCTCCGGTACCAGAAACACCAACAGTTCTCTGCTTCTGAACTTTGCAAGGTCCAGAAGGTTGAGAATTGCAGGTTCTTGGTATCAGAGACCAGAGCTGCACCGCTGGACATGGTATAGTAATGCCGGAGGGGTAGCTAAGGAGATCGACCACATCCTCGTTAGTACTCGTTGGAGGATCCTCCAGAACTGCAGGGTTTACCGGAGTGCTGAGTTCTTTGGAACAGATCACAGACTTGTTGTTGCTACACTTAAGCTTCATGTCAAGTCAAGTCCAGAAGAATCTCAAGAGTAACCAGTCACTGAGAAACTGCAATTGATTGCTCNCACGGGAGCTTGCATGACTGCCTTGTGCGTGTGGCAATCAGGTACCATTCCTCCTGACTGGAAAAGGGGGTGGTCGTCCTATCTGGAAAGGGAAAGGGGACCGTCAGGACTGCAACAATTACCGCGGTATTACACTGCTCAGCGTACCAGGCAAGGTGCTTGCCCATCTATTGCTGACACGGATTCGCAGCCATCTGGTGAAGCATCAGAGACCTCAGCAGTCTGGGTTCACGCCTGGTAAGTCAACAACGGACCGTATCCTAGCGCTTCGTGTCCTGGTGGAACGCCGACGTGAGTTTCGACAGGGGATGCTTGCAGCCTATGTTGATCTCAAGAAGGCGTTTGACTCAGTGCATCGTGAGTCACTCTGGGATCTTCTGCGACTTCGAGGGATTCCTGCAAGGACTATTGGTTTGGTAACTGGTCTGTATTCTGGGACTGAGAGTGCTGTGAAGTGTGGAGCAGGTGTATCCGGCTTCTTTCCTGTGAATACAGGATTGAGGCAAGGGGGCGTCCTTGCCCCATCACTTTTCAACGCTTGTATGGACTGGGTATTGGACAAGGTTGCAGATCAAAGTGATTGTGGAGCATCCGTTGGCAACACCAAGATCACTGATCTTGTTTTTGCCGATGATGCAGTAATCTTTGCTGAGTCGCTGGAGGTCCTGGTGATGGCTCTCGAGGCGCTGCACGAGGAGGCAAAGCCTTTGGGACTTGAGGTCTCCTGGCTGAAGACCAAGGTCCAGGTGTTTGGAGACTTACTAGATGAAGCAGTACAGTCTGTTCATGCGTGTGGCGAGGACATTGAGATCTTGGAAAGTTTTACATACCTTGGTAGCGCAGTCCATAATGACGGCGGGTCACGTCAAGAAGTCTTACGGCGGATTGGCATAGCCCACGGTGTTATGGACTCGCTCAGCGGGAGTATTTGGCGTTGTCGGTACCTGTGCAGGAGGACAAAGATCCAGATCTTCAAATCGCTTGTGATCCCTGTCTTACTCTATGGTTGTGAGACATGGACACTAAATAGTGACTTGAAGAGACGAATCAATGCCTTTGGTAATAAGTGTCTTCGCAGAATCATGGGGTATCGCTGGGATGATTACGCGTCAAATCAGCGATTGCACCGTGAGACTGAATCGAGGCCTATTACCTGCATAGTCCGTCAGCGCCAACTTCGGCTATATGGGCATGTGGCACGCTACCCTGAAACCGATCCTTCCCATCGGGTTGTATCTGTAAGAGACAATCCGGCGTGGAGGAGGCCAAGGGGGCGCCCACAAGGCTCGTGGCTGGGGCAAGTTGATGTTTCTTGTCGAGAGCTGCTTGGTATGGGAAAGGAGCCTGCATGGGAACTCGCCCGTGGTGACCCTCGGGAGTGGCGTCGTAGGGTGGGCGAGGCGACGCGCCCCCCCGGCGTATGCCCCCAATGATTGATGATTGATTGAGTATTTGGTGGCAGATGTTACCATTTTATAGTTTGGTGTTGTTGAGGTGTATAAGTTAAGGTGTATAGCTTATGAGGTGTAAAGGTTAAGGTGTTGTTAAAGTGTAATTTTTGGGTGATGGACGTTGTTGTTGTTGGCTGCTTTAAATTTTTTGATCTCGAGTGTCACTGTCACTGTCAAAACCACAACTTTTTCCCTTTTTTTTTCGTATTTACGTCTATAATGTCAAGTCAAGTAAAACTGCCCCCAATAATTGTTGGAATACACACTGGAAAAGGGACTAAACGCTCCTTCCTCTTTACTAGACTTCTAACCTTCTTGTTGCTTGTAATCGTTTTTTCAGAGGAGGGGAGGGGGGAAAGGGGGGGGGAGGAGAGGGGGTAGGAGGAGGAGGGGAGGAGGGGGAAGGGGGAGAAGGAGGAGGGAGGGGAGGGGGGAGGAAGGGGGAGGAGGAAACAAACAGCAACAGCCAAAGGTCCTTACAGGGCTTTTGATTTAACTACACTACCAAATTAGATAAAAAGAAAAAAGGATGTAAAGGAAAGGCCCTCCCCCCCCCCACCCACCCCTCCCCGGGAAGCTGCCGGGAAATGAAGTGATCCCCTCAGTATGGAAAATTGCAGGGAAATTTGTGGGGAAAATTTGAAAGCTGAAAATCTAGGGGCTCTACTACTATGTTTTTGGGGTAGGTTTAGTGCTTGATATAGGTCATGTTATGTTTGTTTTTTAAGGGTGGGAAAACACAGTGTGGAGTTCAAGGTGGTGCTTTCTTGGGGGGCAGCAGTAAATCGGCCCCGCTCCTTTCAATCCACCCGGTTTGTGTATTTTCCATGTGGGACCCCGTACACTTTTAATCCCCCCCTGCACAGTACCCCTGGGGCGGGATTCAACGTTCGTAATTTTTCCGCCTCTAAATCTTTTTTAATGTTCATAGGGGCCCTTTTAGTCTTGGGGCTACGAACCCCCCCAAAAAATTTTTTGAAAAGGGATCGTCCAAAAGTTCTTACTCACGATGATGCTCTTCAAGCTCGTTCCGTTCGTTTCGACTGGGGAATGGAACTCGCTGACGTCGCTTGCCAATCAGAGGAAAGCTTTCATCATTTTTGAGATTGTTAGCAATTTAACGCAGTTAGAAAAAAACAAATATCTCCCTCCCCTAGGGTACCCGCGGGTCCAATGAAAAGTGAAAAAAAGTTATTTCGAATTTGGCGGGGTGTTTTCTTATGAAAAATTGAATTTTAAGGGGGTTTGTCCTCTTCAACGTTTTGGTTTGGCACTTCTTGCTATGAAAAAAATGGATTTTTATATTTATTGAAAAAACATCTTAAAGTGCGATTTGCATAGTAAGAATTGCTCAAATAAAAAGGGAACAAGATAAAATCTCTCAAATTCCATTTTACATAAAAAGGGCATGCCAAGGTTGAGAAAAAGTTTTTTTGGTTAAACGGCGTACCCAAAACCGGGTACCAAAATATTTGGTTTGGGTTCGATGGGAGGAAAGGACAAGACCAGGGGATGGTGCCCGACAGCTAGGGGAAACTCACCCTGGGTTGATAGGGGGGAGCATTGTCAGTGCGGGGAAACATCTGGAAAGTCTTTGGCACTTTGTACCAGAGGACCCGTGCCCTGAGAACCCGCTTCAAGGTGGCTCAGGCTCTCTATGACTGCTGGTGACATACACTCCACCGACTCATGTCGTCTGAAAGGTGACCCCAACTAGGGCCAGCCGGGGAAAGGGGGTGGTACTCACGCCCTTTTGGGAGAAGATGCGGGACCAAGCTCTTCTGGGTTATGCGTTTGCATCAAACGATTTTGCCCTGCGCCACCTTATCACCAATCGAGGGGGGCCTACCTATCTGACACTTCTTCACGGTCCAGGGGCATCTCTGTCCAGGTAATAAATCGGGTAAAAACGCAGAGTTCAAGGAGTGCCAGGGGGTGAAGATCTCACGGAGTCCCCGGAGTATTCCTGGTCAATGTCCACTGCCACAGGTCTCCTCCCAGCTGGCCCCAGGCTGTGAAGGGGGGCGTTTCCCTCCGAGCTGCAGGGATCAATGTGGGAAGGTGTCCCCTCCATATGGCTCACCACAGCCCAGTCCTCGGTAAATTGCCAGAAAGCCTGGACTGACTGGCAAGAAATAACCCCCTGGAAAACCTAGTCAAGTCGCCCGCAGGTGACTTCAACTCTACTAAACATCAAGGTTCACCACAGACTAGAGGACGGCCCCCAAGCACATCCTCACCGCTCAAAGTGTGGGTCGCAGCCCAAAAGGTCCAAACAGCTGTACCTTCTACGTGCGGACGGAAACATGGCTCGCCACTCAGAATGTGTCCTCCTCTGCGTGGGATCAAGTGAGGGCGACCGCAGGTTCGCCGTGACCCCAGATTTTGAAACTGAGGGCTGGGGGGTTGGGGAACCATGAAGACCTGTACACCCACTGAACTTGTCAGTCTCAGCTTGCAGACACTTCAGCTGGGAGCCTGGCCCGGGGCACGAGCCCGGGATTTTACCTGTTCACGTCCGGAATCAGATCCAGGGGATCCTGGTCAAGCCTACGGGTTCCGGGGTTCTCTACCCCACTCAGAGCACCGAAAAAGTCGTGAAGCAGGTGACAGAGGGTGCGGCAAACCGGGGGGGGGCGCGGGCCCGAGACGGGTTCATCCGGGCTCGGGGCCCCGCCCCGGGAACCAACCCCGCTTCAGGTCTAAAGGAATGATGGAAAGTTCTAGGCCCAAAGTAGAGGCTGTGACACTGTGATGTAGTGCCTGATGAAACCAAATGATCAAAAGAGCTTACCGCGCTGTCATTTGGAACTCATATTGGGGCATGATGCAATACACAGACCAACCGGACACTGCGTACTCATTTAAGCATTTTCGATAAGGTGCAATATAAAAAAATGCGATTTTGCTAGTAAGAATTGCTCAAATGAAAAATGGAACAGGATAAAACGTCTTTTAAAATTTCCTTTTATATGAAATTGGCTCCAAAGTTGAAAAAGTTTTTTTATACGGCGTACCCCACTCCCCAAGGGGAAAAATTTTGAAAACTGAAGACGTAGCTCACTAAAAACCTCCCGGCGCTCCCCACACAACAAAATTTCAAAATTATAAACCCAAAATAAACCCGAACTGGTAAAATTTTATTTCTTTCCTGCCCTTAAATCCCCGCTAGGAGGTTTTTGGTAGGGTTTGATAAAGGTTATAATGAGGTTAGGTTAGTATTATTTTTGGGGGGGGCATTTAGGATTTAGTGGGGTAAGGGGGTGTTAAAAAAGGGGGGAACTTTTCACTTTTTTAATACGTTTTAGAGGGATCTGAAAGGCATTTGGAAGGGGCTGGAGAGAAAAAAAAACTAATAAAGGCGGGAAGGTCTCCGGGCATTTCGCTTACTACCATTTCGCCACACCATGGATCATTTCGCCCACAGGGCAATCGCCCCACTGGGATCATTTCGCCCACACTACGGAGTCTAGGAGCTAGGAGGTTAGGTTATATTTGTTTAGTGTGTAGAGAACCCCCCAACCCCCCGCTAGGAGGTTAGGTTAGATTTGTTTAGGTTAGGTTAGATTTGGGTAGTTTAGATTAGATTTGGTTAGGCTAGGTTAGGTTAGATTTGGTTAGGTTAGGATAGGTTAGATTTGGTTAGGTTAGGTTAGCTTAGGTTAGAGTTGGTTAGGTTAGGTTATCGGTGGGTCAAGCCCACTGCTAGGGCAGGTTAATTTTGGTTAGGTTAGGCTTATTTTGGTTAGGCAATTTTTTCTAGATATAAGGCAATTACCCTAGATCTAGGGAATTTTACCCCCCCCTACACAACTCTTTAATTACGTGTTTCCGACGCATAATTTGTTCCCATCCCGAAAACCCCGCATTTCCACAGGTCCCCAAACTTGTTTGGGGGAAGTGGGAGAGTATGGGCAAACACTAGAAATTTACCGTCATTTCGCCCAAGGTTACTGGTGGTTCATTCCATTTCTGCCAGAGGAAGATATAGTTACAAATGACTCCGTGACATGGATCGTGTGGGCGAATTGACTTTAGAGTGGGCGAATTGACTCTTACATGTGAGCGAATTGACTCTTACATGTGGGCGAAATATGTCTTGTGGGCGAATTGACGTTTGGGCGAAATGACCGGTAACAGGGCGGGAAAGGATTATAATTTTACCGTTTTAGCCAGCGCGAATAATTATATATGAATTGAATGATTAATAGCTGCCACTTACACCCAATTAGTAGAATTTCGGTAGTGGGCTTTCAACGATTTCGAGGCCGAAACTTAGCTTTCCTGATCTACACGATGATGTAGATAATAATCTTAGGACTTTTGAAAGCCTACTACCAAACTAATACCCACCCATTATAGGGTGGGTATTATTAATGGGATACATTATCCAAGTAACTAGACAATACCTGGAACTGTCGCCGATAGGAATTCTCGCCGACGTTCCTATTTTTTTCGTCGGCGAGTGTTTCTATTTTACCCGTGTTTCTGAATTCCGGGATTAAATACCACCAATAGCCTGAACAGTTAGGTTAGGTTAGGTTGGCCAGTTGACTATATGTCTAGGTTAGGTTAGTGATTGAGCGGGGGTGATTCCCCCCAGCTCAGCACCGAAATAATACCAACTTGACATATTACAGTAGATGGGTTAGGTTGAAATGAAAGCCTGCATTCTAGTGATTTTTATGTGCTTTAACCCCACAATTTCAGTGGTCTTGAACTTGCCTAGAATAACATCTCACTACCCCAGCTTCCATCATTGAACCATTCATTCAATACTTTCGCTTTACTCACATACCATCTCTTAGAGTTGGAGTAGAGTGTACCTACTATTCTCAGACATCCTTGCCACCAATCACACATTCCTTTATCCTCTACATACTCTTTTAGGTAAATATACAGTTGCAACCAATACTCCCTATTGACCAATACTCTACCATTCAAGTGTACCTACTCTTCTCAGACATCCTTGCCCACCAATCACACATTCCTTTATCCTCTGCATACTCTTTTAGGTAAATATGCAGTTTCAACCAATACTCCCTATTGACCAATACTCTACCATTAAAGTGTATACCTACGTACTCTTCTCAGACATTCTTGCCCACCAATCACACATTCCTTTATCCTCTACACACTCATTTAGGTAAATATGCAGTTTCAACCAATACTCCCTTTTGACCAATACTCTTTTGACATAACTGGGGGGGCTATGCCCCCCCAGACCCCCTGCTAGTTACTAATCTAACCCGGTCATTGATTACGTAACCTAACCTCACTGTGGGGGGGGGGGGTGTTCGCCCCCCCAGATCCACATGTGTTATTTTTTTCTTTCCGACAGCTTTTGTGTGGGTTAGAAATACTCCTTATAATAAGAACGAAACGTTCAGGATACTTAAAACCACCGATTGGTTGTGTTGTATTGTATTGGTTTAAACTGCACTTATACCTTTATATATTTCACTTTTCCACCTACAGTATACATGCATTCCACGCACTAGTACACCGGTGCTCGAAGGTCTCTTATCTTTGGCTCTCCGTAGCATTGATGAGAGGAGGATGCAGTCAGTTTGTACATAGTTGTTTCGTACACCAGTAGATTCGATCATTCGTACACCTAAAAGTTGTTTCGTAGTCTATATGAAACTATAGTCGTTTCGTACACTCAGCTCAGATTTTAACTTGATGACTAGAGTTACGAAACGACACACCAGGTATGTACGAAAAAACTCAAAATCAGTGTACGAAACAACTAACAAAACCTGGGTACGAAACAACTTGTTGTACGAAACTCCCTGTATTGCTAGTCCTTTCCTCCCATAAACACACACATTAAGGTTACCTATATAGTTTATCTGCCGTTCCAGCACTCATTTTACTTAATCTGCTTCTCTATCCATTCTTCATACACCTTGCGTACCCACCCTTCGTTCGTTTCAATCTCACTTTGTTCATTGCACCCTTCACATTCGTCTACAGCGTCCTGACCAACCATAAACAACTCAACATGAAATAAACAACTGATAACATAACTTTCTATGGCTTGTATATTAGAAAAACCTTCATCATGCGACCCTACGAACAGTGTGCGAGTGCTCTTCAGCAACCTTAGCACTACGGTGGAAAAATGAACAAATATGGCGGATGGATGTTCGCAAAGATCGTTTGAAAATACCTCTAAACGCGTTACGAACGTTCCAAGATCAATCTAAGTGCAAAAATGATCTTAGAGACGCGTTACGAACGTTCGAACATCCGGCCCCTGGTACCGTAAATCTCGATGATGGTCACTAACTGTCATGACCCTTGCTGATCCATAGCCAGTCACAGGTCGAGAGTTCTTATTTTCTTACATCTATGCCTATGTAGGCAGTGGTGACCCAGGGCTCGGATGATAGACTCTGGAGGTTCACTTGAGGGCTGTGATGGTTGGCCCTCCTCGTGGTGGCGCAGGCAGAAGTTTTTTTATAGTGACACCTCTCATTAGAGGCTCATGCCGCCCCTTCAGTGTCCTCCGATGCACTCGCAATCGAAGGTAGAGTTAATGGGCAGGGCATGTGGGTGTTCTTAGACCACTCGACGGTGCAGAAAGATTTTGGTTTTCTTCGGGGATCGAACTCGGGTCACCGAGAACGCCACTCGGAGACGCCAACCACTCTGCTACCGCCTCCCTATAAAGTAGTGGTAGCCGTTAATAGCGCGTTTTCGCGACGTTTACCAGGTCGGTCTAGTCCAGTCTAGACTGGTCCAGACTGGACTGATGCTCGCGAAAACACATCGAGACTGGCCCCGTCCCATTCGTCGTTCCTATTGGCTGGGGGATCAAGTGGGCGGTCCTACCGTCCTGCAAGCCTTACTCCCCCAAAAGACACACCAAAGGGTTATTAATTTGATCTCAGGTAATAGCCTCCTAGTTGGCATATGAAAGGTGAACCGTGGTCGTCATTCTGTGTGTGATGAGAGTCAGCAGGTTTATAAATCTCTGGACGGAGAAAAAATCCCAGCAACACAATATTGCAAGACCTGTTGCAGCCATGTCAAACATTTACTATAAAGCCTATATAACCATCATGTATCATATCTATAGGTACTGGCATCCACTACCTGGGGATTTCCGTATATAACAGGCCTTTTACTGGTGGAGTACTTGTTATTAGCCCTATTATTATGCAAGTTTTGCCTTGTGCAATGTAGCAGTCATACCTTGTAGCAGGGGTGACTATGAAAAATTGAATGATGAAATCTCATTTCATTTACTGTCAATAACACTGTCTATAGTCGCCACTGCACTAATGTCACAGGGGGGCATATATCACGAGTTTTAGCATTACTACAGACTTGTATGGGCCACTGAAGAGACGTGCACAGTAAGTAGTTTACATTATCTACATAACACTATAGCCTACATGTCGTCAGTGACACATACAAGTCTGTAGTCATGCTAAAATTCGTAATATATGGCGCCTGGTGACATTAGTGCAGTGGCGACTATAGTGTTGTTGACGGTACATTCATTTCCCAAGATGTTGTTTCAGCAAATTGCGAATATTGTAATTTTTCGTGAAATTACTTTACATAAGAACATAAGAAAATAAGGAAGCTACAAGAGGCCGTGAGGCTTACACCAGGTAGTTCCTGTAACTTTAGTCTTATGGTCGGCCATCATGGTGTTGCATGTCTTATCAGCAGCACTAGAAGCTCCTGGTCGCCTTCCCCGCTGACTGTAGTGCGCATGCGCCAGTTCTCCCTACACTGGGCCAAGGTGGTCCTGCTCGCTGGGTTGGACCAGACTAGACTGGGCTAGACCGGTCCAGCCCGCCTCTCGAAAACAGTGTCCGCCCGGGGCTGAGCCAGTCCAGACCGGGCTAGAACGGTCGCGAAAACGCGCTATAACTCGGGGCATAGACCACTGTAAATCTGGACTGCGCACGGAATATCGGCCTGTTGCAGAAGGGCCGTTAAGTCGGAGGGCCTGTTTTCAACTTCACTGTTCACACTCGATAACCAGGAAGGATATCGAAGCGAATTTTCGTAGGTTTTCATTTCCTAATAGAAAGTCGCTGGTAGTGCCGTAGTTTACATAGGAGTGAAAGAAGAAACTATAGGAGATGAGTGGAGATGATAGGAGTATATCGGAAGTAAAGAAGAGGCTGTTATGGAGATGTTGAGGTTAGTGGAGATAAGTGTAGGGGGTTGAAAGGGTGTGAAATGAGGTTACGGTGAGGTGGAGGAGGGGTTGTGGGGGGGGTTGTGGCACGTAATTTTAGGATATGTAACAGTGGTGGTGAATGTTACGTGTGTGTGTGTGTGTGTGTGAGAGAGGTGATTAAAACCATATGAGGTAAAGTTAATGATGCGTCTCGGATTTCACTCACCTCACAACCCACTCACAAGTCACAACACCTAATAACCTACTCATTTATAGCTCATAACACCCCTTAACCCACTCACAACACCTCATAACCCACTCACAACACCTCATAACCCACTCACAACAAATCATAACTACTCATAACCCACTCACAACAAATCATAACTACTCATAACCCACTCACAACACCTCATAACTCACTCACAACAAATCATAACTACTCATAACCCACTCACAACACACCATAACCACTCATAAATATATAACCCACTCATAACCCCTCACAACAACTCATAAACCACTCACAAACCACTAACAACACCTCATAATTATAAACAATATCATATAGCTCTCTAACAACACCTCATAACCCACTCACAACACCCTCACAACCCACTCACAACCCACTAACAGCACCTCATAGTTATTAAAAATATCTTATAACTCTCTAACAGCACCTCATAACCCACTCACAACACCCTCACAACCCACTCACAACACCTCATAATTATTAATTATATCTTATAGCTCTAACAACACCTCATAACAGCTCACAAACCATTTTAAACACCTCACAACCCACTCACAACACCTGCCACCTTAACTATCACTCCCTACCACATGCACAACCACACTCCACCACAATCCATTACAACTCCCACTTCCACACCACTCCTAACACCAGCCTTCTATTCCCCCACCACTACCACAACCACAACCATAACCACACCTCTCTCTATCCTTCAACAATATTCCATCCCCTTCCTCTACCCCCTACCAGACTATAATCACGCCCCAATATTTCCCACCACTATCACAACCATAACCACACCTACCTCTTATCTTTCCTCAATATTCTATTCCCCTCCTTTCCCCCCAACACACTATAACCACCCCCCTCCTTTCCCCCCACCACACTATAACCACACCCCAATATCTCCCCCACCACACTATAACCACCCACCCCCATCCACAACAATTCCACATAATATCCTCTCATCTCCCAGCCACTCGCACCCCCACCACCACACCCCACCCCCACCACCACACCTTCACCCCACCACCACACCCACCACCACCACCACACCCCACCACCACCACCACACTTTAGCCACACCCCAACCACACTTATGAGTTCTCGGTACAGTCAAGGACGGTGTATGTAGATGGGACCAGTAGAGCCCTTATGCAGCCTGGCGATTTCAAAACACTGGCGCGTGAACAGTCCAGAGATATAGTGGTCTATGCTCGGGGCTATCTGTGTGTGTCATGAGGTATAATGTAAGTGTTGGTGTAGGCTCAGGGTGGAAGTTCAAGGGGGGTGCGGCAGCCTTGCCTGGCGCTTTCTTGGGAGGCAGCAGTCAATCAAGCCCCAGCTCCGTTCAATCCACTGCGGTTGTGCACTTTGGTGCTGGTGCTCAGAGGAGGAGGAGGAGGAGAAGGAGGAGGAGGAGGAGGAGGAGGAGGAGGAGGAGGAGGAGGAGGAGGTGGTGACAGCTGCCTTAAAGATGGTGGCGGAGTTGGTAGCAGAGGGATAAGGTAATGTGAAGGAAAAATACGATAAAACCGAAACCAATAAACATATATTGGAAAAAACTCCACAGGAACAGGAAATAAAAGTAGAAACAGTAAATATATAGGGAGAAAGAAATCTAACAGGAGAAAGGCAGGAGAGAAAATGAACATATGGGGATAAGGAAGCAAAAATAGGATGGAATAAAAGAAACTGTAAATATAAGAGGAGGAAATAGGAATAGGAAGAAGAAGGAAGAGAAACGGAAAAAAACAGCTGGAATCAAGATAGGGAAGAGTCTTGGCGGGCGGGTGACAACAGGAGGCAAGACCGTGTTAAAAGACCGAGTAGTGTGCGATATTATAAGACAGAGGATGGATCTTACGAAGCCAGAAAGTTTGCGGTCTCGTGGAAATGAAGGAAAATACCAAAACACACACTATGAGAGGATATTTATAGAACCACATCCACTCATCTGCTCCTCGTGTGGAAAATGGCGGGAGGATGTATAAGGATGAGCCTTGGATGCTTTATTGAAGACGTAACTACCTCTGGGTGAGATTGATTAAGACGTGTAATTGTTTAGCTCCATACCTTGCGTTGCGTCTTCACGGATTCGTCTGCCTCGGGGTATTAATTCAGGATTCCAGACTCGCAGGTTCGTGGTGCCTCGTATTGCAGGTCTTCTTGTGTTGGTTCGTACTATTCCCTCCAGACCTTGGCTTGCTTCCTCTTCGCGTTCTTCCTACGTGAGCAATGCAGACGATTTCAGAGCCTCATCTTAATCCTCGAAAGAAATGTTATTTACTCCTGCTGTTTGCCTCTGCCTGCTATTATTTCTGCGCTGTTCATTATATTGGTATATACGAGGGTTCTATGTTGCAGAAGGTTATTTATACTAACTGCACCCAGAGAATGCTTAGTTTGTAATTTCAGGTGTAATTACTGGTAAAACCATAACAGTAAAATATTACATAATAATCTAGGAACCAGCGGATATTACTTTGCTGGGTAATGTAGGAATGATAGTAAATTATTTCTTTATTGTCATTTGTCTAAGAAAATTACTAATATTATCGTGCAAATAACTTGCATAAGACGATCCAGCTGCATTAAGAGAACGCCTGGTGATTGTTGTGTGTGTGTGTGTGTGTGTGTGTGTGTGTGTGTGTGTGTGTGTGTGTGTGTGTGTGTGTGTGTGTGTGTACGTGCGTGCGTGTGCATGTGTGTGCATGTGTGTCTGTGTGTGTGTGTGTGTGTGTGTGTGTGTGTGTGTGTGTGTGTGTGTGCGTGCGTGCGTGCGTGCGTGCGTGCGTGCGTGCGTGCGTGCGTGCGTGCGTGCGTGCGTGCGTGCGTGCGTGCGTGCGTGCGTGCGTGCGTGCGTGCGTGCGTGTGTGTGTGTGTGTGTGTGTGCATGCGTGCGCGCGCGCGCTCTTCTTGTTCATTCTACCACATCCACTTGTAAATTCCGTGTGTCAGTATTATTTTCCAGAACACTGAATTTTCTTAAGGATCTAATCCATTGGTCTTCTTTAATTCTTAACCTGAGTTGCTGTTCTTTCACCCTCCTCATGCTCCAGAAGGTCTTCATTGGCCAGAATTTGTTGTTTCCTTTGTGTGGGGTGTCTTTGTGTTGTGTGTTTTTGTGTGTGTGTGATATAAATAAATATTGATGCTAGTTAACTTGCATTAATATGGTGAACCAAAGACTACTGTATACAGTAGTCTTTGGGTGGACGTAAAATAATTGAGGATGAGTATAAAGTCATGCAACGGGAAAGTTAATAGTCGGGAGGATGAACACACAATCAAAACATTGATCTTGAGAATTGCGGGAGAAGATTGCAAGAGATATTAAATAGTTTATTGGTAGAAAGTGGGAGACTCAAGGTAGTTAATGTTAGGGAGTTTATCATGGGGAAAGCCTTTATCCTTATCCTATTTAGAAGTGATGTGTGACATGAATCTAACAGTTTTTCTTCTTCGTCTTTCCCTCCTATGCTTCACCCAGATGGCTCCACAGCTGCCTCATCTACTTCTAAAACTGAACTCTTCGCTCAAACCCTTGCTAAAAATTCCACTCTGGTTGATGAAGGGCTTGTTCCTCCTTCTCCTCCACCCTCTGACTATATTATGCCTGTCATTAAGATCCTTCGGAATGATGTTTTCTTTGCCCTTTCTGGCCTAGATCCTCGGAAGGCTTACGGTCCTGACGGAGTCCCTCCTATTGTTCTCAAAAACTGTGCTTCTGTGCTTGCACCTTGCCTGGTCAAACTGTTCCGTCTATGTCTATCTACTTCCATCTTTCCTTCTTGCTGGAAGTTTGCTCACATCCAACCTGTTCCTAAGAAGGGTGACCGTTCTAATCCTTCAAACTACCGTCCTATAGCTTTGACTTCCTGCCTTTCTAAAGTTTTTGAGTCTATACTTAATAAGAAGATTCTTAAGCATCTATCTGCTCACAATCTTCTATCTGATCGTCAGTACGGTTTCCGTAAAGGGCGATCTACTGGCGATCTTCTAGCTTTCCTAACTGAATCTTGGTCATCCTCCTTTAGGGGTTTCGGTGAAACTTTTGCTGTTGCCCTTGACATATCAAAAGCTTTTGATAGAGTCTGGCACAAATCTTTCATTTCCAAACTACCCTCATTCGGTTTCTATCCTTCTCCCTGTACCTTCATCTTAAGTTTCTTTTCAAACCGTTCTATTGCAGCTACTGTAGACGGACATTGTTCTTCTCCCAAATCTATCAATAGTGGTGTTCCCCAGGGTTCTGTCCTATCACCCACTCTCTTTCTATTATTCATTAATATCTTCTAAGTCTAACTCAAAGCCCTATCCACTCCTACGCTGATGATTCTACCCTGCGTTTTTCAACGTCGTTTATTAGACGTCCAACTTCACAGGAACTAAGTGATTCACGGAGAGATGCCACCGAGCGCCTAACTTCTGATCTTTCTATAATTTCTGATTGGGGCAAAGCAAACCTTGTTTTGTTCAATGCCTCAAAAACCCAATTTCTTCACCTATCTACTCGACAAAACCTACCAGATAACTATCCCCTCTTCTTCAATGACACTCAACTGTCTCCTTCTTCTACAATGAACATTCTAGGACTATCCTTTACTAAAAATCTGAACTGAAAATCTCACATCTCATCTCTTGCTAAAACAGCTTCTAAGAAGTTAGGTGTCCTGTGGCGTCTGCGTCCTTTTTTTTCTCCCTCCCAGTTGCTTGCTCTCTACAAGGGCCTTATCCGCCCATGTATGGAGTATGTCTCGCATGTTTGGGAGGATCCACTCATACGGCTCTCCTAAACAGGGTTGAGTCAAAAGCTTTTCGTCTCATCAACTCCTCCCCTCTGACTGACTGTCTTCAATCTTTAAATCACCGCCGCAATGTTGCTTCTCTTGCTCTCTTCTACCGTTATTTTCATGCTCACTGCTCTTCTGAACTTGCTAACTGCATGCCTCCCCCCCTACCGCGGCCTCGCTGCACAAGACTTTCTACTCATTTTCATCCCTATTCTGTCCATCTTCCTAATACAAGAGTTAATCAGTATCTTTATTCTTTCATCCCTTTCATTGGTAAACTCTGGAACTCTCTTCCTGTTTCTATTTTTCCACTTTCCTATGACTTAAATCTTTTCAAAAGAGGAGTAACAAGACACCTCCCGAACTAAATTGGCCTACCCCTCTTTGTATTTTATTCTCTTACTGTCTTCTTTATAGGGACTGGCAGCTAAGCGGGCTTTGTGTTACCCATTTTTGTTATGTCCTTGGCCAGTTCTTTGTGATGTCAAAAAAAAGAAAAAGAAAAAATGATTCTCCTCGCTCTGAAAAGCATAATCTGTGAATAAATGAACCAAACCCTCATGTAGATTTTTTAGCACTCGAAAAAAGGGAGGAGATGCTTGTGATACAGAACACTCGCTTCCGTGGCGGGGGATTTAACAAGCAATAAGTAGCGAAATGTATAGGTAAGTTTTGTATTTACTATTAAAGATCAACCCAACAAAGATTAGTGCAGATTATAAGGTATGTTAAGTATCTAGTTCACAGATTAATATATATAACTTTTTGAAGCTTTTAACACAACTGTAGTATCATGATCGTGAATCATACCATATATATTGAAAAACATCTCACGAATGACGTTGAACATTTAAGTTATCGCAATTGAATTGGCTAAGATAGTGTCTTAACATATGGAGATATTTAACGTTAAAGATATTTAACACCAATGTTGGTAGGTTTAGAACAGGGGTCCCCAAACTCTTCAGTTCATCGGCCCCTTCAGGGAATCCCTGTTCAGTTTTCGATCCCCTAAGCATTCATTACAATTACATTAGCAAACAAACAAGTAAATAAGTACAGTACTACTATTTATTCAAGACTTCTATCCTTGTGGAGTTGTTTGGTTTGTGGTGAAAAGGCAAGTTTTGTCTTTCAAAAAACACAAGCCATTGGCCTCACCTCACCAATGAATATGGTTGACAACCATACGACTACTATCATTACTACTACCAGTACTAAAAGTAAGAAACATCGTTGAAAAACCATAGGTACCTACATAAATATCCTACATTTACAGGAACTAGCACGTGTAGGTCTCACGGCCTCTTGTAGCTTCCTTATTTTCTTATAAATATCCGATTACAGACATATTGGAAGGGTGTTGGCTCAAGCCACTCTGATGATCAGGAGAGTGTTGGCTCAGGTCACTCTGTTGGCGGGAAGAGTGTATTCTCAGGTCACTCTGATGGCGGGAAGAGTGTTGGCTCATGTCACTCTGATGGCGGGAGGAGTGCTCGCTCAGGACTCTCTGAAGATTGGAAGGGCATTGACTCAGGCCACCCTAATGATTGGAAGGGTGACTGCTCAGGCCAACCTGATGATTGGAAAGGTGTTTGGTCAGGCCACTCTGATGATTGGAAGGGAACCAACTCAAGCCACTTTGATGACCGATAAAATGTATACTCAGGCCGCTCTAATGATTGGATGGAGGGTGACTAATGCTAATTTCATGGATGGAAGAGGGGTGGAGCAGTCAAATTTTGAGGTGTGGTGGCGGTCAACTCTACTGGGGTGCGAAAAGTTTGAGGTGTAGTGGCCTCGCGTGTTCGCCACTCCGCCAACAAGATCTTGAGGGCAACGTAGCACTCCAGTACTTTGTCCATGGCGCCCTTGATGTGCAGCCTTCGTGGTGCTGCATCCACAAGGATGAGGACAGACAACCGGACTCCCAGGTGCTGTTGGAAGTAACGCTTCCCAGCCCCTGTCTACAGCCGTTCCATGAAGCGTTGATGCACCAGAAGGCTTCGCTGCACCAGACAGTTGGCTTCCTCGTCCTCCCCTGCGTCGGCTGTAATGTGTGACTCCCGAGAATTTGGGTCCTCACGGGGTCTAGCTCCTGCAGGGGGAGGACTTGCTCTCCAGCGTCTTCCAGCAAGTCCTCTACCTCAGTGTGCTTGACCTCCTGCGAGGCTGCTGTGTCCTACAGAAGAGGCTCGTTCTGCTGTTCACGATCCCGGGCCTGGCAGCCTCCTCCGTCACGCCTGGGGCGAGCAAGGGCACTGCCTCACTTCCTTTCTCGTTGGGGCGGTGGTGGCGCGCCAGGGTCTGCTGTGCCCAGGAGCATCCCGCCACCAGGACCACAAACACAACCACCACTGCCACACACACGGTCAATACGATGTTGAACACAAACGTCTTGTTTTCCTGCTCGGCCATCTGAACCTGTCTCTCAGGCAGGCCAGACGTTCCTTGCTGCCCACCACCATGGCCAGTACCTCCCCCCAGCTGTCACCCAGGAGAAACCCGCACTCCGCCAGGAGATCTCTAGGGGAGGCCAGCCACGAGGCGGCAATGCAGGTGCCCCCGTACCTTCCTCAGCAGGGTGGTGTGGGGACCTGCGTCCCTCCAGGCTCTCATCACCTGACGCAGCTTGTTGGCCTCCAGCACCACGCCCCTCAGGACAAGGTGATCCCCACCCCCATCACCAACACCAGCGCCAGGCGGAAGCATCGCATACTAACATAGAATCTATAGTATCACTTAACATAGTATCACCTAATATATCCATATCCAATATATCCAAGTAACATTACCATCAAAAAGATCAATGTAATACTGTTGCCCTCATATATTGATATTATCTGTTGACGCTCAGTGACCAGCGTCAACGTAACACTAGTGTGACATGCTCTATGTCCTGCTCCTACACTAAACTATCAGCCGTTAACGGGTGAATCATGGGACTTGTTTACGTGTTGTTGTTTTTCGCTGTATTCCCAGTACAGCTTGCAGGTCAGCCTGGTGTTGGGTGTTGTCCACCAAATTCACTTTGGTGGACGACGCTAGTTTCTTCTGGTGAGTTTTGATGTGTTTTGAATTAATCTTCTAACCGTTTCTGTCGTAAATAATGTATTATTACTATTATTATATATATATATATATTTTTTTTTTTTTGTGAGCTAAAGGTTAGGTTAGGTATAGGTTAGATTAGGTATAGGTTAGGTTAGGTTAGGTTATAGTCGTCCCAGCTTAACCTGGTCCCGCGGGTGGAGTAGTGAGATTCCCGCAGTGGTGTCACGTTCACCGTTGACAGGCTGATGAGGACTCTCTCTCATACTGTTCGCTATTAGATTAATTATTTTTGAATCAAATAGTTATATAATACGGGTGCATGGTTTTGTGAATGGCTTGCGATTTTATGGTAAAGCAGCGAGTCTGTATACCTTCCATTACACTTGGCATAGTAGCTCATGCGACGTTGCCGGCCGAATGACCTTGACACAGCCCCAACCGCCGGTCATCCGAGAGAATGTGGTGAGGAGGGTGGTGATCTAGCGGGGGTAGTGGGATGTTGTGGCGACACCGTGGACTTGGACCGCTCCACCCGTGGGACCAGGTTAAGCTGGGCTGACTATAGGTTAGGTAGAGGTTAGGTAAAGGTTAGGTTATTATAGGTTCGGGTTACATTTTTTTTTTGTCATTTATGTTGCAAATCACTAAAAAAACAAGTGATTTGCGACAGGGACGGTTAGCAGATTAATTCAAAACACATAAAAACTTAACAGAAAAAATAGTTTCGTCCACCAAAGGAAGTTCGGTGTTCATCTGGAAATTTCCCTTTTTTTGTGTGTCAAATGCAACAAAAATAAAATTAAATTTTAAAATTTACAAAAAAGAGTGTGACCAATTTTTCATCAAGCAGCCAGAAGATTACATGGACTGCCTTTACGTAAGCTCGAAACAATACTTTGAAAATGATAAAATGTTTAATCCATGAGGAAAAGACCTGAAAAGATTCAGAACAGCAGATGAAAACAAAAGACAGCGGTATACAGGATTAGAACAGCACACCTCTTTGGAACAGGCTAATGGTGTGCTTAGGTTCCAATAAGAAAAAAGTAAACAGCTACCGACGGACAATTTTGTGGCCAGGCCCAGTAACGAAGGACAATTTGGAGCATTATAGAAGGGACATGCTTGTGGGCCCTTCGGACCTGTTATGTGATGTTTGGTAGGTAGAAGTAGTATATATTAGACAACATTGATTGCAAACTCCAATCGTGTTGTTGCTGGTCTTGGTCACTGGTTCAATAGTGGCCTGTTAAACCTACGTTCCTGTGATTCCAAAACCCTTTGTGTTTCGCGTTTGATTCCAACACACACACCTCCGCGACACAAACGTCCATTGAGTCTACTGAGTTTTTGATGCGGCAACAACGTTACCGCAGAAGTTTTCCTGTAGTCTAATATCCTAAATTGTTTTTAGCCCAAAAACCCTTCAAATTAATTATTCGACTGGACCAAGCCGCTTTACCCACCTACGATTTATTATTTTTTGAGCCTACACCATCAAAATTGAATTACAGTTACGTGCTCCAAACGGACCGACACAAACACACACACACACAGGGGACACAGGAACTCCATAGAATTAAATTAGATATTCGCGATCAAGTTGGAGGATTTTTTTTTTTTAGTATGATAAATGGATCTCCGCGGATCGAGTTGAAAGGTTTTTTTTGATGGGACATAGAACTCAAATGGAAGATGCTTACTAACGTCATGATTACTCGTATGTCCAAAGGAAATTGTAAGAGTGAGGGAAAAGTCCAGATTCGTTCAAGATTTAATGGAAATTTTATTAGACTTTTTAAGAAAGGTGCAGAAGAAGACTATTTTTGAGATACGAGTATGGTGGATAGCATTAGCACCAGTTTGTGCTAAGCAGGAAAGGTGAAGGGTGAAAAAAGAAAGTATTCAATATATTTTTAGATGTCAGATATCACGAAAGAGTTAACACTTCATGTTACTGAAACAATATTTTTAGAGTCGTAGACTAAATGTTTCACTATTTTGGGCATAAACATATGTATTTCAGGAGGTGGATGGTCATGATAGCCTCCTTGAGTCCTCCTTGCAATTGAGATAGACGAAGTAGGAAGCAACAGAATATCCAGTGGAGTGGCTTCTAGGCTAGAAAATGAGGTATACCTTGCACTTTCTTAGAACAAAGCCAAACCAGGCTCATTTGAATTGTATTGATGTCTATTTTGCGAAAATCATAGTTGTAGTTCGCCGAAAGGCGTCCAACATAGCAAATTAACCCTTTGTTTGCGATGACATCAGAAAAAATTTGGAATTCCAGAATTTCACTTTATCTTGATGTTTCACACATTTAATCATCATTTTAAGGTTAGAGTACCATTATATATCCCCCTCGAATATCATACTTGCTCATTAATATGTTTTTTAATATCAAAGGGATCATGCAACCCCCGAATTTCCATGAAATTTGGCTTTTTGTGGGGTCCTTTCACGATATTGCATAATAAAAGCATATGAAATGGACACAAATAGTAAAAAGTAAAGAACAAAACAAATTCATATCCAACTGGGAAGATCTCAGTTTAATATTAAGATTCACACCTTCCTCAACCTCATCGTATAACATAGTTATTAACCCCTTAAAGCCAAACAAGTAAGAACCTGGCAAAATGGAAAATGATTACGGAGATAGCGATTGCTCCTTTTTCAACTAAATACTACATGTCCTAAGTTAATAAATGCAATTTATCATATTGACAACATTCAAATGTCTTCAATTTACCTCTCTTTAATCACCAACATAGCAAGGGGAGGCGGTAGCGGAATGGTTAGCGTCTCCGACTGGCGTTCTCGGTGACCCGAGTTCGATCCCCGAAGAAACCCAAAACCTTTCTGCACCGTCGAGTGGCCTAAGAACACCCACATGCCCTGCCCATTAACTCTACCTTCGATTGCGAGTGCATCGGAGGACACAGGGGGGCGGCATGAGTCTCCAATCACAGGCGTCACTATAAGAATCCTGCCTGCGCCACCACGGGCGAGGACCAACCATCAGAGCCCTCAAGTGAACCTTCAGAGCCTAACATCCGAGCCCTGGGTCACCACTGCCTACAGGCGCTATAGGCACAATATGTAAAAAAAAAAAAAAATTGATAGGATTATATGGCTTAATTGAGTACCATACCCAATATTTTGACAAGCATTCATATTTCAATGAGATCCTTTCCCTCAGGTTCATCACCAAATTCCGTAACAACCATTATAATCAGAAACTTGCTTTAATCTAAAGTTAAGAAGAGTCAATCTAAAAGCATTTCAATTGGGATGGGGAGGAGCTTTAATATCTAAGTTTCTAAATCCTCAGTAACCTCACATTCATTCTCCCCAGCAAGTTGTTTTTTTGGATTCTGACATTCCCCTTTACAGCTGCAAATATCTATGCACTCTAATGATGCTAGTGCACACGGACACTTTCCTGGGTTAGTGCAACCATTGTCTGTACAGTATAAATGTGTGATGTCTCTCACCTCAACAGGTGCACACTCTTTTGTGTACATGGTGGGTTGGAGCTCACCATCTTCTTTATTTCTGTTCCATCCGTATCCAACAGGATCCATCAGTTCAGGCTTGGCAATGTGACTGGTGCACCAGATTGCAACCTGGTATTTGGCTCGAAGCACATGTTGCTGAAACGCATCCTCAGTTGGTGGAAGCATTGCGGCTGGTTTGTCAGTTGTGGTCACCCAAAGGAAGCGTAAATCATCTAGAGTATCTGATTGCCCCAATTTTCGAGCCTGCTTTCCATGCATAAGTATTACAAATTGCCTTACAGATTCAATGGAAGCTTCAGTGTTTGTTTCATGAAAATGCTGCAGACTTCCCAAGAGGCCAATATTCCTGGACAGTGTTGTGTAGGCTGTGCGCTTTCCAATTTTGTACATAGCACAAGTTGTATCACAGCCGGTAAGGGCATGCACTGCAGGAAGGCATCCACACATTTCTGGGCCAATAGATTCTGCTATTTCATGAACTGGGATGTAGTGTTCGGAGCTGACGAGTTTTTGGGAATACCCGGCATGCATATATACTTCTGGCGACAGCAGTCTTTTATTACAGTAGTGTAGCAACAGGATGAGGACATCAGTGTCATCACATCGAATGATGGTTCGCGAATGATTTGATAGATGGGCACATTGGGCAGCATGCAACAGAATTCGAGTATCTGCCTCCTCTTGCGAACTGAACAGCTAGTCTAATGCTGACACTCCTGTCTCAGTCACCTGTTTCACAACCTCCCCCTCACTAAAGCCTCCGGCCAGAACAGTTGATGAACCTGTGTGTCGCCTATACTTGCACATATGTATTGACAGATGAAGTTTGCCAAACTTGCCTTATTTCCAGAATTCTTCAGGAACAGTCTGTAATTTGGTACATGTCTGCTGCCTGGGATGTCATGAGTTGCCACTGTGGTATTTGTTGCACCTCTCCGGGTTCTTCCATTTGATTTGATGGAATGTTCATGATCAGAGCGGTCGAAGATGATGGTGACCTGTGTAATGCTGAGAAAAGGATTTCTAAGAAGGCGTACTATCCTTTTCTGAACTATTTCTGCCAAATCGTTGAACGTCTTAAAGTGGCTCTCATTCAATGATTGTACCATTGCCATGCCATCAATTATGTACATTGATGAACAACTGGGTGACATCTCGGGCAGCTCTGTTATCACATCTGTACATTTTTCTTCAAGTTTCTTTGTCAGTTCAACCTTTGCAGTCTTGCGCATGGAACCATCATCATGAAATAATGATGGCGGTACAGCAGCTAGTTCAAAGCTCAGGACAAATCTCATATCTACTTCTCGATTCTTTGAAACTGATACAGCAGTCTTCTGAATAATATCTCTGTGTCAATGATAAGTTTCCTGTCCTTGTTGTAGGTGAGGGCTTTTTTCATGCTTGAAAATGTCAGCACTGAACATCGAGGCAATGGGTCCCAAAAGCTAACAGAAGACCCTTGGTCGATCCTTTCTGCAATGAACTCTTCCGTAGCTTTCTGTCCTCTCTGTGGGACTTCCATCAATGTGATGTTCATCAATGTCGAGGGAATGTTGTCCAGATCAAAAGGATTTTGGCATTGACTTAGTATGAAATCCTTGATGTTGGATGCATACTTTCTGTCCTGCTCCATCCTCGCATTTCCAAGTTCAGTATGGAAGAGGTTGATCCCATGGTTAACACAAATGTCTTTAAACGACTCAGAGTATTCCCCCGTTACATGCCTGGTTAGAAGCCATCTCAGCAGAGCTCCCTTCCTGCGGGTGTAATCAATAACTCCTCCTTGGGTCTAATTATTTAATGTTGGTCAAACCTTAAAAACATGATTTGATGCAAGAACATTAAAGGTAGAGTGAAATTTAGCAATTTGGTATATTTTCGTTTTTTTTCTCGCAAACAAGGGGTTAATTTGCTATGTCAGACACCTTTCCGTGAACTACAACCATGATTTTCTCAAAATAGACATCAATACACTTCAAATGAGACCAAATTTGCTTTGTTCTAAGAAAGTGCAAGGTATGTCAATTTTTAGAGGCTTATTTCAATGAAAGCCGCTCCACTAATTTGAGATACTTGGCCTTCGGAGCGGAGGAGTGGTGATTGATGATATTATACCGTAAATGTTACAGAAAATTATGTGCGTAGAGCGTGGGAAGGCATTGAAATACCTTTATGGTGGAGAGATCGCTTCTTATACAAAATGACAAGATTACATGACGCTAAGAGAGAAACAAATTTTGGTGTATGAAATCACAACCTTACTTTGATGTTTCATAGTGGGAATTGCTGTGTGTCCTTATTTGCTCATCATCTTCATCATAATTTTTCTTCTCGTCCTCCTCCTTCTCCTCCTCCTACTACTCCTCCTCCTCCTCCTCCTCCTCCTCCTCCTCCTCCTCCTCCTCCTCCTCCTCCTCCTCCTCCTCCTCCTCCTCCTCCTCCTCCTCCTCCTCCTCCTCCTCCTCTTTTCTTGCTCTGCTTCTTTCTTTCTTCTTTCTTTCGTTGTCTTTCTTTCTTTTTTCTTTCTACCTGAAGGAATTTTCTTTTAACTTTAACATTTTTACCTGCAGAATGGACGTCTGGAGGCTGCCAAGAAGCGACAGTCACACGCACATTCTCACCTGCGACGCAAGAGACCTGGAAGAAAACGGACCCGGGTTGGAGGTGGAGACAGATCTGTTGCACTGTAAGAAGCAACGTGGCGGCGGTGTGGTAGTGGGTGAAGCGTCGCGGCCTCATAACCGGCGACGGTAACAAAGTGCACTCTTCTCTGCTTCACTCGTGTCGTCCCAGTTCGCTGTTATGGCTCTGTGGAACGTGAGCACGACACATCTTCCTGTCGTGACCCATATGGTGTCCGGAAGTCCCTGGGAAGCCACTGTGCCCGAGGAATGTTTAGAGGTCACCTTGGGTGACGGCAACGCCACGTGTTTCCCATACGGAGAAGGGAACATCGAGTCTGAGCGTGACAGCAACCTCCAAGAACAGACCTACGCCATCATTGTGCCGGTAAGCTAGTTTGTTGTTTAGCATTTTGGTGTATTGCTATATTTGTGCAATAGAGACTTCGAAAACTCCTCATCCGCCAGTGACCGCCAGATAATTGTCTTGGGTGTGTGGCCAAGAGCCTCCGCTACGATGTACGTAGGCTACTACCTGTTAGTATACATATTAATAATAGATTTGTGAAATAGGCGCAACATTATTATTGATTTGCCTTAGAATGGTTTACTTTTTTGTAGATTAGCATAATGATAATTATGTCAGTTGCTAGAAGTAAATATGCCTCTGGCTAAAGAAAAAAAAATCCTTCGTAATTTCTACCACATTAAGTTGATAAACTATTTACACAGTCTCTAAATATGGTGATGATTCTCTGGATAATGCATGACGTTAGTTCTAGCACTATTATAGTATTTGTTCAAAAAAAAAAGTGAGCCTGAGCGAGTAACTGTTTGTGATCCAGCGAGCGATATTAAGGTGGGTATTAGTATATAATTATGTGTGTTATGATATATGGTAAAAATCTTACTACGTTATGCACCATTTATATATATAGATTATAGACTTTGTTATTCACTGCAGTTATGTCAACTGATCATTAAAACTACACTTTGTACAGTGACAAAGAAAATATACAGATTGAAATACATAGTTGACCGCAAAAGTTCAAAACAAAATAAGCTTGGTATATTTGGCCTTAATAAGCATCCCGGACGATGTTTACTACGGCTCTTATTGATGTCGATGGGAATATGATTCAAGCCATGAAAGTTCCAAATCATTACGTTAAAGTAATCGTCCAGACCATTTCATCATTTCCTGATTTAATGCAATCAAATCATAGCCATTAACGAG
>JACEEZ010004092.1:323632-353632 GCA_016584305.1 Chionoecetes opilio | reverse complement strand
GGAATATATAAGACTGCATTTTTGTGCTTTAACAATTCAAATACGAGGTTTTGTAGTGTATTTTTGTTTATTATTATTATCATCATTATTATTATTATTATTATTATTATTGTAATTATTTTTATTTTTATTATTGTTATGTTATTATTATTATTATTTGTGTGTTTTCATCGTCGTCGTCGTGGTTGTTGTCATTCTTGTTGTTCAGATTTTTTTATATCATCATCATCATCATCATATTGCATGCATTTAAGTTTTCTAGCAATGTGAAAGTATGATACGTAATTATTACGAAAGTATGATACGTATTATGATACCTCATTACGGTGTCATACCAACTGCTATTGTGCTCACTAATGATGTGGAATGTGCGGTGGAGTAAGTACTGTGAACCAAGATTAAGTGCTTCCAGAGTGCTTAATTGTGGCTTCCATCGTGCACCATTATTTGTGGCTTCCAGCATGCACCATTATTTATGGCTTCCATCGTGCACCATTATTTGTGGCTTCCATCGTGCACCATTGTTTGTGGCTTCCATCGTGCACCATTATTTGTGGCTTCCATCGTGCACCATTATTTGTGGCTTCCATCGTGCACCATTGTTTGTGGCTTCCATCGTGCACCATTATTTGTGGCTTCCATCGTGCACCATTATTTGTGGCTTCCATCGTGCACCATTATTTGTGGCTTCCATCGTGCACCATTATTTATGGCTTCCATCGTGCACCATTATTTGTGGCTTCCATCGTGCACCATTATTTATGGCTTCCATCGTGCACCATTATTTGTGGCTTCCATCGTGCACCTTTATTTATGGCTTCCATTGTGCACTATTATTTGTGGCTTCCCCGTGCACCAAATTAAATTTTGGCTTCCATCGTGCAAAATTATTGTGTGGCTTCCATCGTGCACCATTTGTGGCTTCCAGTGCACCTATTTTGTGGCTTCAGCTGCACCAATTATTTGTGGCTTCCAGCGGCACCATTATTTGTGGCTTCCATCGTGCACCTTATTATGGCTTCCAGCGTGCACCATTATTTGTGGCTTCCAGTGCACCTTTTTTTTGGCTTCCACGTGCACCATTATTTGTGGCTTCCATCGTGCACCTTTATTTATGGCTTCCAGCGTGCACCATTATTTGTGGCTTCCAACGTGCACCTTATTTTGGCTTCACATGCACCATTTTTTGTGGCCCTTCCCCGTGCACCTTTATTTTGGCTTTTCCCCGTGCACCTTTATTTATGGCTTCCAGCGTGCACCATATTTGTGGCTCCAGCTGCACCCATTATTTGTGGCTTCCAGCTGCACCATTATTTGTGGCTTCACGTGCACCATTATTTTGGCTTCCAGCGTGCACCAATATTTGTGGCTTCAGGTGCACATATTTGGCTTTCAGCGCACCAATTATTTGTGGCTTCCAGCGTGCACCATTTTTTGTGGCTTCCAGCGTGCACCATTTTTTGTGGCTTCCAGCGTGCACCATTTTTTGTGGCTTCCCGGTGCACCATATTGTGGCTTCCAGCGTGCACCATTTTTGTGGCTTCAGCGGTGCACCATTATTTGTGGCTTCCACGTGCACCATTATTTGTGGTTCCAGCTGCCACCATTATTTGTGGCTTCCAGCTGCACCTTTTTGTGGCTTCCAGCGTGCACCATTATTTGTGGTTCCAGCGTGCACCATTATTTGTGGCTTCCAGCGTACACCATTATTTTGGGTTCCAGCGTGCACCATTATTTGTGGCTTCCAGGTGCACCATTATTTGTGGCTTCCAGCGTTTCACCATTATTTGTGGCTTCCAGCGTCACCATTATTTGTGGTCTTCCAGGGGTGCACCATTATTTGTGGCTTCCAGCGTGCACCATTATTTGGGCCCGCTGACACCATATTTGTGGCTTCCAGCGTGCACCATTATTTGTGGGCTTCCACGTCACCATTATTTGTGGCTTCCACGTGCACCATTATTTTTGGCTTCCAGCGGCACCATTATTTGTGGCTTCCACGTGCACCATTATTTTGGCTTCCACGGCCCATATTTGGGCTTCCATCGTGCACCATTATTATGGCTTCCACGTGGCACCATTATTTGTGGCTTCCATCGTGCACCTTATTTATGGCTTCCACGTGCCACATTATTGTGGCCCTTCCCGGTGCACCATATTGTTGGCTTCCAGCGTGCACCATTTTGTGGCTTCCCCGTGCACCATTATTTGTGGCTTCCAGCGTGCACCATTATTTGTGGGCTTCCAGCGTGCACCATTATTTGTGGCTTCCAGCGTGCACCATTATTTGTGGCTTCCACGTGCACCTTATTTATGGCTTCCAGCGTGCACCATATTTGTGGCTTCCACCCTGCACCTTATTTATGGCTTCCACGTGCCCCCATATTTGTGGCTTCCATCGTGCACCTTTATTTTGGCTTCCAGCGGCCACCATTATTGTGGTTCCAGCGTGCACCATTATTTGTGGCTTCCAGCATGCACCATTATTTTGGCTTCCAGCGTGCCCCCATTATTTTTGGCTTCCCTCGTGCACCTTTTTTTTGGCTTCCAGCGTGCACCATTATTGTGGCTTCCAGCGTGCACCATTATTTTTGGCTTCCAGCTAACCATTATTTGTGGCTTCCAGCGTGCACCCTTATTTGGGCTCCAGCGTGCACCAAAAGTTGTGGCTTTCAGGTCACCAAATTTTTTCAGGTGGACAAATATTGGGGCTTACGGCAATTACTGAGGTTAGGTGCCCATTTTGGAACGTGCCAAGGGCCTTTAAGGGGAAATTTGGGGAAGCGGACCCTAATTTGGGAGCTGAAATTTGGGCCAGGTTGGAATTTTTGTGGCTTCCAGGTGAAACATTTGGGGCTAGCGGCACCTTTTTTGGGTTCCAAAGGGACCAAGGGCCCAGCGTGGACAAGGGCCCGGTAAATTTTATGCCAAGTGAAAGGGAGAAATTTTTGGGTTGGGGCAATATTTGGAGGTTATTATTTTGGCTTCGTGTTTTTGTGGCAAAAGGTTTACAAAAGGCTTCCCTGAATATTTGGTTCAGCGTGAAATATGTGTTCCGGTGGAATTTTTTTGCTTCCCGCTACCTTTTTGTGCAAAGCGGCAATATTTTAAGGCCCAGCTGCAAACCCATTAAAAGGTTCCGCTCCCTTAGGGGGCGGTGCCCAAGTTATGTTTCCACCTTCACGTTATTTGGTCAGCGGACCATTATTTGCTTTACTTTCCCCAAGAGACCAGCTTCCCCCGATTATTTGTCTTTCCCCGGGCCCCTTATTCTTTTGCCTTGGGAACAATAGGCCGGTGGACCTATTTGGGTAGGGTCACCATTATTTTTAAGGGCCCTTTTGTGGTTCCAGGTGCCCTTTTTACCGGTGCCCATTTTTGGATTACGGTGCACTTTTTTGGTTCCAATCTTAACCATTTTGGGGGGCTAAACACCCCCCCCTCTCACCCAATGCTTTCCCCGACACCAAGCCCAGCCACACCCCCATTTTGTTGGTTCCAGGTGACTTTTTGCTTCCATCGGATGTCTTCCCCTTTTTGTCCCCCGGCATGCGGCTGGGAGGATGACAAAGAGGAAATCCTTCACCACCCTTTAAACCCTAAACAAAACATTCATCCCCGCTCCCGGGGGGACGCGATATCTTTGATTCGCTATTTGGAGGACCCCGGTTATCATGATAATCAAAACGCCCGGGTAAAGGGGAGAGGCCCCGGGTGATGAGGAGAGACGATTCGTGACAACGAGCCAGGAAAAAGGGGATTCAGGGTTTAAAGTTCTTTCGCACTTCTTTTCCTCCGAAAAGACCGCAGTCTGCGCCAGCGCGGGGGACTTTCCTCACCTCCAGCCCACAAGCCGGTGCGAGCAGCGCTTCCCCCCGGTCGCGACTCCCGCGACAACCACCGGCCCACTCGCCGCTTCTCCGTGGCTCCCACGCCCACCGTTGCGACTTCGCAGGCAAGCATGTCCCCACAGTCCACCGACGATGCGGGCTGATTCTTCCTTAAATTTTCCGGCAGTGGCTCGTCTGTGGGAAGTTTTTCTCCCCCCTTTAAAGGGCTGCCACGAATAAGCAATCTCCGCTGCGGATGGCTGTGTCTTTTGGACTACAAAGGATCCTAGAAAAACCCTAGGGATCGCCCCTGACCTTCCTTTGCTGTGACAGAGGTCTTAGACACCTACAGCCCCCGCTTAAGAGCCAAACGAAATGAAACCTACCCCGTCGAGAACTCCTGTTTGAAACGGGCGACGGCGATCATTCCCCCGATTTCTTCGTACTTTTTTTTTTTTTTTAAAACCTGGCAAGGAGTCGACTTGTGTACTGGTCCGCTATGCGGGGGCGGAGATCCAATTAAATGGTTTTTGTGGGGTGGGATAAAGAGCTGATTCAACGCCTTATCTCTCTAACACAGTGCTTCTCTTAAAGACGTGGTCCCTGTTGCCTTTCCCTTCGAAGCCCCCCGCCTACAGCCCCCTAAAATTCGTCTCCAGCCACTTCGCGTATGTCTACCTAAAAAAAGGCGGCGCCACGACATGAGCCTCATTCACCTCAACGCCCCCTTCATCAGCGCGTGAAACTAAAAAATAGAACGCGGTTCCCAGCCCTGTCCATCCCCTCCCAATCCGCGCGCGGCGTCAGGGCCCCAAAAGTGCCCGGGCCAGGGCTGCGTTTTGCTAAAAACTGTGGCCTCAAGGTCATTGGGCGGGGGACTGAAAATGTCCCCCCAAAGACAGCCCAATCCCCGCCTCTGCCCAGGAGGGCCCTACGAAGGTTCTGCCGCAAAACCGCCACCACGTGGCCAGGGTGGCGCGTTTAAACGTTGGTCGCGCATCACCCAACCTCAGGGCGAAAATACAGCAATTACGTAGCCAAAACAGATGTCTCACCCTTCCGTGCCTGACTCCCACCCGGTTGCTTTCACCTTGCCGGCAAGTCCACTTAAAAGGCTACGATTCCAGACCAGGCCCCAAATCATTTCATCGGCCAAACCCTGCAAATGCTTCCATCCCCCTCAAGCAAACAGCCTCTACCGTCCACTACACGCTGACGGGGATGGGTCAGAAAATGCACCTGCTGTGGGAGTTTTTAGCTTACTTTACGGCTCCAGGGGGAAAATCTTTTGTACGCCAAGATACGGTGCACGGGGGATTAAAACGCCCCTCCTCCCCTAGGGCCCCTGCATGGAGGGCTTTTTTTCGCCTCCCTTCCCGAAGCCACATTGGAGGTAAACACGTCAACAGATGCGCTGAGATATCTCCCCCCTACCACTCCCCGTCGCTAAGGGCGCACTTTCTGCGCGATTTTCCGGACGGTTACTCTCCAAGGGCGGATCTCAAAATCCCCTCTAAAACCCCATGGTGGGAAAACCCATGGGGGATTCACGTGAAAAGGGACCGTACCATCGCCTTTCCCACCGAGGCGGGTTCCCTTCGCTTTCCGCGTCAAGTTCGGGAGGAACTTGAGTCGATGCACGTCGGGGAATCTCAAGCCTCCCGGGTGACACCCTTCAGAGTGGTGTCACCCGCTACGTCGGGCTAAGGATAAAGGGTGGAACCCACGGTTGACTTGACAAAACTCAACGCTCAAGTGGCCCGACAAAATCCTCCCCGAACTCCATTCACCGCCGTCCGCAGGTTACCCGTCACGCGTTTTGTCACCACAGCGGAGCCTTGTCGGTAGGGGCATTTGGAAACTGCACGAAAAACGACCGAAACCTGAAACTTTTATAAAACACCATACGGCCGTTTTTCACACTGCAGAGGTCCCGGGGTTTCTCGGCCCCGGTGCGCTTACTTTTCCCGCGGCACGGGGCCCGCAGGGTGTAGTAACTGCTTTAAAGGGGTTGACGCATTCTCCTCTTAAAACGGACTTCCCCCCATCCCCAAACGTACACCAGATGTCACTAGATGTCGCAAGTGGGGATCACCTTAAAAAGGAAAAGTTGTGGTCGCCGCCCCCTAGTGTGAGCTTCGCGGGTATACCTCTCAGCTGGGGGCGTGGCCGCGGTGAGGACGAGTTTCCCACCCGGGATTCGCACTCCGCTAATTTGCTGACCTCCGCTCATTCATGGCCTGGTAACCGCTGTCGTTTTCCCCCCAGCCATCGCCGCTCCCCGTCCACCCCATCCCCCCCCTGAGAGCCCGAAAAAAAAGGGTTACTTGGACACTGATCACGACGGGGCCCTTTCAGTCGTTCAAGACGGGCTGCTTCGACCGCCCTTTCGCCCCACTTTGCCCAGCACTTCCATTATTCTTCTAAGTGACCCCCTCTCGTCTTACGGGTTGGGTTTAAACCCCCTTCTGCAAACCAGGCCCCGGGGAGCACATCCTCGTTCAGGGGCTATAGTTCCTCGCTGTCGCCGAGCCCCGACGCCACCATTGAACTCAAACTGCTGCCCCCGCCTGGGCCAGTCGAGTGAGGCCTTACTTATGGCCTACGGGACTGTCTTCCGGAACTTCACGGAGCGCTGGGGTGTCTACCACCGGTATCTTCGCCGCATTACCCCCATCAAAGGGCCAGCCGAGGCGGCCTCAAGTCGGTGAAAACCTCATCCTCAAGACGGCCCCCAAAACGGCAACACGACATGAAGATTTCGCAGGGGTCTCCTGGGCTTCGCAACACTCCTAACTCCACGGGACCCCCCCCTGCATGCATTTTTGGCCCCCGCTCCGCCCTGGTCCCTCCCCATCCTGAGTCCTTCTGGGAGGAGTGGCAGGCCCGCACAAGGACTGTGTGGGCCGGCCCGTCGCCCTGCTCAGGTCAAGGTCATACGACCACATGCCCGCCCCCTACCCAGGCGTTGTGGGCTGGGCCGTCCTGTTAGGACCCACTAAAACCCGCTGGACAAGGTCGGGGTTGTTATGGGCTGCGGCAGACCAGGACTTCGAGGGCGTCTTCCCAGTGGCGGTCTGGTGGCGAAACCGCCGTTTCCTCCACCCGTCCCAATCCTAATGAGACCTCTCCCCCGCGTCCCGTGTCCCCAAAATCGGACGAGAAAATCACGCCCCCTTTCCTTCCCCCCTGTGCCCCCGCGCCTTTTTAAAAGAGGCTCAAGAACGGGAGTCCGCTCGAACTAGCGCTAAAGCTGAAGGGGGAGGGGGGTGGGATATCACTAAAAAACAGTCCCCCTCAATATTCATGGTTTTAAAAATTCCTCACTACTGCTAGTTGAAAACACTGTATGGACACTGATAACGCGCGCCCTGCGAGTCGCCAGTCGTTGCCCTGTACCGGACCGCAAAACACCACCTTTCGCTGGGGGTTCCCCTTTATCGTTCTTTATAATAAACACCTGGGAAAGATGCTCGCTTCTCCTTCGGAAAAACTCCCCCTAAACCCACTCCATTTAATCCTGCAAACCCCCGAGCACAGCCCTCACCTTTTTAATCGGTATGACTGGACTAGACTGACGGGGCGTTTTTATTGTCCCCTGAAAAGGGGTTTATCAAAAACCAAATATGACCCCATGCACAGCCCCCCGCTGGAAAAGAGATGCCTTAACAAAACCCCACGGATTTTGAAAAGGGAACAAGATCTTCGCCCCCCCCTTTCCCTAGAAGCAATATAATCGTTTTAAAAACACCCCCTCAACCCAGACGGTGCTACAGATTTCCAGGTGCTACAACTCCTCCGACAGCCTCCTTAAATAGAGAAACAGCCATTTGGGGGGCAAAACCATTTTGCCGTATAGCCCCGCCCACCCCCTTTTTTGTCCCCCAAAATTGAAAATAATCTCCCTCCCCTGCTTCACAATTCAGATCAACCCTAAGAGGAACAAATATTTTCGAAACGTCGCTATCCAAGGAAAAACTTTGAAAATTAAATTCAAAAAAACCAAAAAAAAATTGGGTTTACGGCCAAAAGAAGGGGAAAAAAAAAAAAAAATTTTCATGTTTAATTTTTAAAAAAAAAAAAAAAAAAAAAAAATATATATATTTTTTTTTATATAATATATATTATATAAAATATATTTAATATATATATATAAAATATATATATATTTTATAAAGTGTGTGTTTGTGTACTTTTTAAAGGGTAATTTAACTCTTCCTTACGCTTTTATGTACATTCCAGTAAATTTTTGTTATGCCTTAAAAAGTTCCCCAAAACCTTTCAAAATTTCCTGATTTAAGCATCAAATTATAGCCATTAGCGAGTATTCAAAAATTTTTGCCACTTTTTGCATCCATAAGCCTTTTTTATAATCCGATCAAAATCTGAAAATTCCCCGACTTCCAAACCCCCCGCAAACGTGCATAGATGCGCCAGATCGGTGACGCACTTTGGGTGGCCTCCTTTCCCCCCCTAATCCAGAAGCACGAAACAAAAGAGATAAATATGTACTTGAAAATTTTTGGGTGTTTCGATAGATTTTTTTTTGCGTATGCCATATGCAGCATCATTTATGGGGTTTTGCAAGACAGCGTGCTTTCCCAAAAATTTGCAAAACTTTCCGACGATACGACGACTTTAAAAATGTGGTAGAGATTTTTTGCGGCGGACACATCACCCCCCCCCCACCCCCCTCCCGTATCCACACCAAGCGAGCCTTGTATGGGAGTCTCATCAAAAACCAGTCACAAAACTCCTTGGCTTTTATGTCACATGTCTCACCCCCCCCCACCCACCCCCACTCCCGTAGCCACACACAAAAGGGAGCCTTGTAGGCAGTCCGCATCACAAACCAGTCAACAAAACCCCCTTGGCTGTCATTCCACTGTTACTGACCCCCACCCACCCCCACATCCCCCTACCACACACAATAGTGTAGCCTTGTAGGCGTCCGCATCACAAATGTCAACAACATCCCTTGGGGGTCATTTCACACTCTCTAAACTCTACATACCCCCCACCCCCCCTCAATCCCGTAGCCACCACAAAACGTACCCTTTTTGACGTCGCATCCAAAAACCCGTCAAAAAAACTCCCTTGGGGTCAACTGTCTGCCTTTCCCCCCCGCCATTTTCCAACTCTATGCATAGTTAATGCTATGTCTTTCATTAATTAAACTGGATTTTTGGGGCGTGTGAAAAATTATCCACCAAAACCCCCCTCTCAAAAAATTGGCAGAGTGGTGGTTTGTTCCCCCCCCCCCTTAGTGAGGGAGTTGTTGTCCACTCGTCATAGGGGGTAGGGTGTATAATTTTAATTAAAATGGTAAAGGTAAAAAAAGTAATTTGAGTAGGTGAAAATGCGGGATAGATAATTTAACTTCCCAGTAATATTAAGTTTGCACCTTAAAATAATACACCTTAGTTTAGCGGCACCCTTTTGGGCCCAGCCCATTTGATTGTCTGCATGGGATTGTAACCGTGGCTGGATTTTTGTAGCGGTCTCTCGCCGCTGCCCCGGATAATCAGTACACTCCAGGCCCTTGCGGGGGGAAATTATTTTTAAAATTTCGGGTTTTGTATATAAGTACATCCGGCCTTGCGGGAGTACATCTATTTTTAATATATTGCTTGTGTATTAAGTACACCCTAACCCCCGTGAGAGAAAAACATTCTTTTAATATTACGTGGGTTTGTTAATGAGGGGGTTGTATATGACTTTTTCACATAGTGTTAAAAAAAGGAGGTTAAAAGGGACACATGATTATCCGCCGCTTTTAAAATAACTGGGTTAAAAGCTCCCTGACGCCCCTATCAAAAAACACCGCCTCAGCCCTCCGTCTCTGTCCTTCACGGCGGCCTCGATCACCATGCCACTTTTGGATCACAGGACAGCAGTATTGATAAAAACCTACAGCGATTTCAACCCCCCACCCCGTAAGTATCCTAGTTAGTTACTAGTTGGGGTATTGGTCGGGTGAGATAGACTTGGGGTTTTTATTTGTAAGACCTCATATTAAAAATATGTTTTTGACATAAATTTTACAACTGGTACCCCGAGTGAGGAATTGATGTTCTGTATTCGAGTGGGATTGTGAGGCTGTTATGACCCACCACAATTGTGGGTTTTGAGAGCGGAGGTGAGGTGTTTTGCGGGTCGGGAAGACTCAGCCCTTCAAATACCTACGCCCGGTAGTAGTAACATCGCCTTATTACGTAGTTAGTTTTGGGGGTTTAAAAATTTATACGCCCGGGTTCGTGTCTTTTTAGGCCAGCAGGCCTACCCCCACTTTGGATTATAAAAATTATCAACTAACAATTTTTTTTGTGACGTAATCTTGCATTCATGTTTTATTTGACTTTGTTTTTAACTAAATCATGGCGAAATTTCTAAGCTTCTTATTACGCTAAATTTCAATGCTCACACGAATATATAATAAAAGTGAGGACGAAATTAAAGGGAAAACCTATTGATTATATTAAAATTTTAAAAACGGTTACCATTATTAAATGAAAATGGAATAAAAAATTGAGGAGGCTTACTGCCTATATGAAGTTCAATAAGACACGGGAAAAGAAATGATTCACCAAAGTGTTTTCAACATGAAAACAATGTCAAAGTACTCGATAAAATAATTGAAAATTAGGGGTTATGGGGTGTGTTTATATTTCCTCAACATCTAAATTTCTTTACCCAAAATTTGCAAAGGGATTGAGAAGGAACCCCCCCACGGGAGATCAAAAATTAACACCTATGGGTAACAAATTATCAGCCACCCTTTGAGTTTAAAGATCCCTCTTTTTGGGGAATTTCCCCGCCTTTACGCAAATCGGGTTATCGGGTTTTTATCTGTAAAAACAAACCGGGGTGGAGGGGGCCAAGGGGGCCCCACAAGGCTCGTGGTGGGGCAAAATTATGTTTCTTGTCGAAGCGCTTTGGTATGGGAAAAGGGGCCTGCATGGGGAACCCCGGTGTGACCCCCGGGAGTGGCGTCGTAGGGGGGGCGAGGCGACGCGCCCCCCGGCGATGCCCCCCAAAGTTGTTTATTGTTGTTACGCAAATCAAAAACCTTTTAAGATTCAAACTTCTCACCTACCATAAAAAACTAGCCTACTCGAATAATAATACAAACCCTAATTCCGGGTACAATAGTGAATACGAAGAATTAAAATTTTGTCTTATGTGAGGGGGAACATCCACCCCCACATGTAAAATTATTCAGATTGTTACACGGGAGTTGAAAAAATTAAAGACCCTTGGGAAATTTCCTAACCGTCTCCATGGTTTAAAAATGGTTTTTAAATGATGCCCTATAAAATTAAGAAATTTTAGGAAATTTTTAAACAATCTGTTTTATCCCTCGCTCTTTTTCCACAGGGATAATACTCAGACCTACTATTAAAAAGGGAGTCCCCTAAAAAAGTAGTTCAGCAGCTGTTCCTACTGCCGAAGAAAGGGGAGCCATAAGGTAATTCAGTCATAGTAAAGGAATGTTTTTTTACGGGTGCACAAAATCCTTCTAGCGGGGATAGTTGAATTATTACAACCCCATAAATTAAAAAAGGAATTTGGGCCATATAGGTTTTTTGCCTAAAGAGGCTCAAACTTTTTCCCTAGTTCAAATCCTAGTTCAATAGGAAGATATGAATGTGGGTTTGTGCTGTAGTAATTTAAAAATATTGTTATTGGTTTTAACTGTTTAAAGAACTAAAAGACACAGCTGAAATCTGAGGGGTAATGGTCTCAAACGTTTGTAAAACCTTTAAAAACGTTGATGGTCCCCTTCCAATTAAAAATAGGTGCTGATTTTTTGGGCGTTACCCAAAGGGGTTCCAAAATACTCGTCTCTATGTTCACCAGTGCGGTGGTAAAGGGAATAATGGGACCCCTCCCACATACTCACCAAGCAAAAGAGGAAGTATTCCTATTATACAACCCCTATTAAATTCCGAATTGGAACCACTTTCTTGCCACACCATAAGAGGATTACGGAAAATGATATTCCTTTTTAATGAAAATTTTTGCCACTATTGAAAATCCTAATAAAAAATAAATGGTCGCGAGGGGGATAAAACCTCAAATTTAAAACAGGATTATAGTTTAAAGGCCCTACCTGGCTGAAAGAGTGTAGTATTGATCCTAAAAAGGTTTTCCCCTCAGTCAAAAATCTGTAGATAAATAAGGAAAACCCGAAATTTACCCAGATCCCTTGATAGACATAGAAAAGGTTTTTTCCCTTTTTGAGCAAAATAATTTAAACTACTAATGTATCTTCAAAACCTTAAAAAGGGGGATCTCGATCCTTTGAATTTTGGATCAGAACAATATAAAAACGGTATTTCCTGAGGAATATCAGCTCTTTGCTCGCCACCCCCTGGAACAAATTGACCAACTTATTAGGTCGTACCCGATCATAGGGCATAATTAGGTGCGAGGGCAAATTTAAAAGCGATCTTCCAAAACCACCTTCCATCCTTTTACTAAATTTTCAAACGCCATCCTTACTAAATTTTTGGGGGAAGAATATCATGGAAAATCAAATTACATGGGGGAATGGCTACAAAAATTTAGCCGATATCGTGTAAATTTTGGAACATCTGGTAGACAGGCTGTCAAAAATTCCTCAAATTTTTTTATTAAATTTAATAGATCTGAGTGTAGACTAGTCTCCTATCTTGGTCCCCCTGAAATTCCCCCTAAGGATCCTAAAAACAAAAGAGGGCAAGGTGAGGACTTACTGGGGATATTATAAAAACAGGAATAACTCTCCCCCCCTCAAGTATATGTCAGCATATTCCCCCTTGTACCCCTTTTCAAGACTATTTAAAATTTTAAATAGCCAAAGACCCAAATTTCCGAAACCACTATTTAAATGTTCCCGGGGCTATGTGGGGCCCGGGTATGTCACATGAAGCGGAAAATTTAGTTTTTTGCCGGCCCCCAGTTGTGGAAAATTTTCCACCAAACCCCCCTCTCAATAAATTTGGCAGGTGGTGGGGTTTTTCCCCCCCCCCTTAGTGAGGGAGTTGTTGTCCATCGTCATAGGGGGGTGAGGGGGTATAATTTTAATTAAAAAAGGGAATGGGTAATAAATTAGGTAATTTGAGTAAGGGTAAGTGGGGATGAAAAATTGAAAATTCCCGTAATATTTTAAACATTTTCACCTAAAAAAATTAGCACCTTAGTTGTAGCGGCCCCCCATTGGGCGCAGCCCCTTAATTGTTCTAGCCACTGGGGAATTGTACACGGGGGTGGATTTTTTTTAGCGGCTCTCCCGCTGCCCCCCGGAGAATCAGTAACCCGGCCCTTGCGGGAAACATCTTTGTTGAAATTTTCGTCTTGTGTATATAAGCACTCCGGCCCATGCGGGAGTAACTCTATTTTAGAGATACGTGCTTGTGTAATAATCACCCTCCCCCCGTTTGGGGAACCACCCTTAAAAATATATCGTGGATTTGATATATGAGGGAATTTTATATAGACTCTTTGCCAAGTGTTTCAAAAAACTTGTTAAAAACGCACATGATTATCCGCCCCCGTCAAATTAACTGGGTATGAAAACCCCCGACGCCCATATCAAACCCCCACCGCCTCCCCCCTCCTTTTCTTCCTTCACGGCGGGCCCCATCACGCACTGACCACTTCGGATCACGGACAGGCAGTATTTATAGAGCCTACAGCGATTTCAAACCCACTATCCACCCTAAAATTTCCTAGTTATTGACTAGTTGGGGTTTTTTTCTGGATGAGATAGACGTTTTGGGTTTTGATTTGGGAAGACCCCTTTAAATTATGTATTGCATAAAATTTCCCCCAAAACTGCTCGATGCCTACCCGAGTTGTAAGGACGCGCTGATTTGGGTGATAGACTGGGTAGGTGTGTGGTGGTGGTACCTTGCCTCGCCCCTACCAAAACCCCTTTCGTTGCCTCGAAAAAAATTTCATATTTCTTTGCTTAACTATGTTACACAAATAGGGGCCCATTTTTTTGTATCATGAAAACAGCAGTGATTTGGGCAAAAATAAAACCTTTTTTGATCAAAAGGGGACAAAAAAAAGTTTTTACTGAGTATCACGGATAGGCTATTTTAGGTTCGGGCATTGAAATTTTTTTCTCCAATCCGGGATTTTTAAGTACCAGAGGGAAATTTTGGGAAACTGGCCCATATGGTTTTTAGGATCATTTTGTCAATTTTTGAGCATAAAAAAATTTCAGTAAAAAAAATAACCAAAATTAAATAATTGAAGGTGTAAAAAAGGGATAAAAATTTTGTCTTGGGTTTTTTTGTTCAAAATCGCTGTAAACTCCATCGTTTGCTTTCATTAAATTTTATATCGCGTTTTTAAAAATCCCACAATTTTCCGATTCTTAAGGTATGTAGCACGTACCAATAAGGAAAAAAGTATGTGGTCAAAGTGTTTAATAAAGTAAAACTACTGAAACTGGCGCCGTGACTGGTGAGCATTGCTCCCTACATGAGAGACGAGTTCTGGGGAGTGCTATCAGAGGCTCACCAGTCACGGCGCCAGTTTCAGTAGTTTTACTTTATTAAACACTTTGACCACATAATTTTTTCCTTATTGGTACATACTACATACCTTAAGAATCGGAAAAATCTCCCACCACGCATAATCGATTATATCTGCAGGCCTTGTTTATTTCTTCCCATATAGGAGCTGAATCCTCTTTACATAAGTTTGGAGGCCTATACACTACACCCAAAACCATTTTCTCAGTTCCCTCCGTAACCTCTACCCATATAGACTCTATGCTGTCATCTGTTTTTATAACATTATTAACACAACACTGCAATGCATCTCTTGCATAAAGCGCAACTCCTCCACCTCGCCTGCCAACTCTGTCCTTGTGAAATAACTTATACCCAGCTATCTCGACTTCCGGATCAAATACCTTTCCTGACATATCCAACCATGTTTCTGTTAATGCTATTATATTAAAATCCTCTACACTATTTATTCTTCTCAGGAAATTTATCTTGTTTAAAATACTCCTACAGTTTGTATAGTAGACCTTCAAGCAACTCCTCTTATTTTTGTCCATTTTCCTTTTATCTTTAACTAAACCCCTCCTCACTCTCTTCTTACGAATCACTTAAGTTCCCTGCCTTCTGAAACTCCTCCTAGTGTCGCAAGTTTCCTTTACCCCGACCCCAGTGTCTAATCCCCAGTTCTCTATCTTAAAAAATCCTGCAGTGCACCTACCTCCGTTTTAAGGGATTCAGACAAAATCTGAACTCCTTTCCTCGAAAAGTGCACCCCGTCCCTGCGGTAGAGGAGGTTATGCCCGAAAAAGAGGTCCCAGCTGTCGACAAAGGCCCAACCATTGGCTTTGCAATGAAGTGCCAGCCGGCAATTCAAAGCAATAGCCCTGGAGTACTACAAGTCGTCAACATAGCGTCTTGGAAGGACACCACACACCACAGGGAACCCACCCCTATCCCTAACCTTACCTACAGCTTTCTTGAACCGCCGTAGCAATTCCTCACTTCTTACACACTCAACATCGTTTCCCCCAGCACTCAGGCAGACGATGGGCTTTTTCCCTTGATCCGCCATGCACTCAACTATCTTATCACTAACATAACCCCTTCCCTGGGTAACTCACCGACTTCATGCGCATCCCCTCCCTGTCACAGAACCTGCTGTCGAGATGCCTAACCTGACTGTCACCAACAACCAAAATTTTACCTGCGGGTGATGATGTATCGTCTACCGTCCTTACCTCCGTATCTTCCTCTTGCAGCCCCGAGAGTACTTGAAATAAGTTCATGCACACAACATGGTCATTGTTTACCTTTTTCTCCTTTGGGCGTACTCCACCAAGCTCAACCACCTGCCATTCACCATTCCTTGGTGACTTACTAGAGACCACTCCTTTAGTAGTAGCACGAGGCAGGTCTCCCTCTGGTACCCCTCCAGGTACATCCCTCGCATGTGCCCCTCCACTCACTCCTCCTCCACACTTCAGAGATCGTATCTCTATCTCTTGTTTCCTCACCACGCTTTTCAAATCGTTCACTTCACTTAAGAAGTACCTTTTCAGGTCATCGATCGCCTCCAGAACAGACTTAAGCGCCACACCACACCCTTTACTACACTCGACCCTTCTCTCTCCCTCAACCACACTCGCTTTCACCTCAGACTCCTTCACTACTACCACACTACCACTCTCCACCACAGCAGAAGCACTCAGAGCCACTTCTCTCCCTGCCTCAACTAAAACACTCGCGGCGCTAATCCCTTCTGCAGCTGACATCTTGACTCAGGTCTGACCTCACTAGACACACACACACGGAGCTTGTTAGGAGCACGTCCTGCCTCAGCCAAGTCCACGCCTCAACTGATACAAACAAAATAGGCCTATCTTGTGTAAGAGGTGAGTTAAGCAAAGAAATAAGAATATTTTTCTGAGGCAACGCAAGGGTTTTGGTAGCGCCGAAGCAAGGTACCACCACCACCACCACCCAGCCCGAGTCTATCAGCCAATCAGCGACGTCCTTACAAACTCGGGTAGGCATCGAGCAGCTCCCAGCCCCGGAATCCACCTTAAGTGAATAGACTATAGTATGTGGTTTCCGAGTAATGGCGTTTAGCTGTAGCTCCGAAAGTAACCATAGGATTTTCTCGAAAGTACCTTCATTGTGATTCCCACACACAAATTATGGTTTTCCTTACTTACCAATCCATGTTTTGGAGAAGTGCCAGGTCCTCCTGCTGATTCTCAGTTTCCGCTAAAACCTGTTCGTCCGCCCCGTATTCTGGTTCAACCATATAGGGTTGGGCTCCCATCACAAACTGAGGTTCGTTTTCCTCATATACGCGAGCAGCGTCATTTATTTCTGTCTCAGATTGAGCATCGTACTCTAGATCTGTAGCACCGACCGATTCACTGTCTGACACCGAAGTACAATCGCTCATCATCACATTTGCCGACAGGTGTCACACAGGAAGACGACTGTTGTTTACATTTGAGTACCTATTGTGACGTCATCAATAATATTCGCAGCCCTGTTGGAGGGAAGAAAGTTTTTTTCGCGCGCTTTTTACAAAAGTCATGTTTTTACGGAAATAAGGCCTGGAAATCAATTATTTTTTGGTGGATTAGGTGTTTTGAATGAACATTCAACATAATTAGGCAAACAAAAATGGGTCTGGACGATTACTTTAAACAAAGTTATATTTTATTGTTCAAAACTAGAAGAAAATCCACCACCACCACTACCAGCGGCAGCAGCAGCAGCAGCAGCAAACCCACGTGATAAATGACTGTTTACAAAATGTATTCACTCATGGTCAATCGTTTGTCTCCCTCACCACCTTCAGATTCGCACTAAAAACAATAGCGGGTTGCGGCCAGCCTCACCCTCGGCTTATGCTGTGGTGCCGCCACGGCTGCCGGCAACTGTGAAGCTCAATTTATAGCACGTGAGGCCGAGTCAGAATACTTTACGACATTGTTCAGCCAGGTGCAGCCCGCCTAAACGTGTAATAACCAACGCCCTTATATAATTGGACTTTTTAGTGCACAAGCAGGCTCTTTGCTGTACCTGTGTCGGCGTGGACTGAATGATACTCGAGGCTGAATTCCCAATAATCTGTCGACGAGGTGAGCTTTAGGCGAAGCTCCTACCTGTAGTTTGGTACTAAGCGACCTTTAAAGGAGGTACTTAAAATGTTATAGCGGCTGTTAGCAAGCTGAAAGTGACGCGTAACATAATAACTGTAGTGGTAACTCAGGCCGATGAAGACAACCGTTAATTTTGCCCGTTTTATTTGCACTGCCTTAATCATAGCAGACTGGTCAACTCAACAGGTTGGCCTCGGGGCCCCGAAACAAGACTTGAAACGAAACAATATATATATGAAACACTCACACAAACAAAACAATATAATATATGAAACACTCACACACACAATTATCATTAAGTACAGGGTTAATAGTTATTAGATTACACGCATACACTACACTCCCCCCTGATCCTATAGATCACTATATTGACATAGTTGCGTAGGTCGGCGCTCCCGGGACCCCGACGCAGCTGCGGTCTTTCTGGACTATCTGCTCCCTCCTCGATTGTGCCTTCATCCTCGGAGCCCCTCGTAGGGCCCGGCACCTGGATCAACAAGGCGTCGTCTTCCTCTACCACATCCGGCTGCTCTGACGCTGAAAGTTCCCCCGGGGTGGGCAATGGTGAAGTGACCAACCGCAGATCACGCACAGGGGCAAGGAAATACCGTCAAACCTCGACATTCTGGGGCGATACAAGTCGCGTCACCGTGCCCTCGAGGCCCTGGAGTCGCAGCCCCTGCTGGGGGGGGGACCCACACGCGATCCCCGACGCTATAGCGGTGCTGGTCGTCCGCTGCTGATTTTGCTGCCTCACCTCGTCGATCCCGAGCAGTTTCACCTCGTACCTAAATATCTGGTTAGCAGGGGCGGATGCAGCGTCGTTCCCTCGTGGCATCACGTTTGTAGCGGTAAACCGCCTCTGCCACAGAAAAACCCTTTTCCCGCGCCAGTATAGTTTTCACCGTTCGATGGCATCGCTCTGATATACCTTTGGGCCTGACAGGGAAACATGGGCACAACGGTATCGGATTGCTATGCCCCAGCGTTTGGCGAACTCGCCGAACAAGGAGCTGCGGAAGGGGTGGCGTGTCAGTTAGCAGCCCCTTTGGGGCGTTCCTCGCTCCAAAAAAACAGACTCCAGCTGCTCGGTGACGCTGGCGGTGTCTTAAACGTTGATGCCCCTCTAGATGGCGTAACGCGATGGGCCGCAATCTATAAGAGTAAGGTAATGTTGATTATTGACATGACAGATTCCATACTGACTCTCCCCCAAATTTCCGAGACTCCAATCCCCTTTTTGCCATGTCTCGGGCGCCGGGTCGATGGACTGCCATTCACGGCATACTTGAATAACATCACGTACCTGCTGCCGTTGAACTGTGGGATAGAGTCTTTGCAGAAAATTTTAGCGTACGCTTGTTTACCTGGATGTCCGCTGGTCACGTGGATTTTGGCGATTCCTGCTCAGTGATGGGGGACGGCAGCCCCACATGCCAGCTGGTCTCTTCAGGGCCAAGCCACCCTTCGGCACCCGAGTGGGGCGGGGTCAGCTTTGTTCTCGGCGGAAGACACAAAACCTTATATCTAAACTTGGGCCCCTATTCTTCAACGATGGCCCGCAGCGTCTCTAAACGCCTGCGGATCAGCATCTCGCTTGAGGCCTTGGTCTTCATCGTGCTTCTTTGACAAAGTGTCCTTCACCCAATAATACACGGTCCTGGAGTCTGTCATAATGGTTAACTTACTCATTTTCCAAGCAATGGCGAGATTCAGCCCTTGATGACTGCAGCCAGCTCACAGCATGTGAGAGCACTCATCCCGTCGCAACCAGCATGCGTCTTCTATAAACGTCGCCGTTCACCTCTAAGACTGCTCCCAGCGCGAGAGAGCTTGCATCTACCCACAACGAATTTTCATACCTTTCCACCCACCGTCCTCGGGCCGGATATGATCTCTTCACCTGCTTCAATGTTTTCCCTCGATCATAAAGCGCAGTTTTTGAGTCGGTAACCCTCATTTTTCCCAGGAAGTGGTGGCCGCATTGGCACGCCTTTTCAGGTATGACGCCGCCACTCTCAGCCAGCCGCACACAGGCAGGTGACTTGTCAACTGCCCGCAAAAGAGAGAACACGTCCGCCTCGTCAGTTTCTCAGGCATGTCTGCGATTTTGTTGTCCCGCTTCCAAAAGAGGCCTCGGCGTTTCCCCCCAAAACTCTCATGCCAAGCAACGAGCTCCTTGTGCACACGCTCGGCAGGCTTGCAGATCAGGCCGTGTCGGCTTAGGTGATTCTCAACTTCCGCTGCAGAGGCCAAACTTTCGTCCACTAGTATGTCGTCCAGATACGGTGAGGCGGCGGAATAATTCCTCGTCCCAGCTCAGCACAGTGCCAAAACCTTTTCAGGACGAGAGGTGCGAGTTCAGCCCAAAGCCCAACCTTGCAGGCAGTACCGCATTCCTCGAAACACCACCGTCTGGTATGACCACAGCGGGCTGGGGACATAAATTTGCAGGTAGGCTTTACGCAAATCCAGGAGAGAGACTCTTGACCCCGTCTGCGCCACTCTCTAATTTTCTCCGCGCAGACGTCCGCATCGGCGGTGTGCACATAAGATAAGAGTTAAGTTCACGAAAGTCCATCACTGGGCGTACTTTTTTCTATTTCGTTGCACAACAGCCCTCAGGGGAATAAATTCCTCTCACGGGCCCCTGAACAACCTTACTGTCGGAACCAGCCAACCATCCCTTTATCCATTTACAAAAATTCATTCTCGTATTCCTGTCGGGCCGCTTGAGGCACGCGATACTCTGAACTGTATTCTGCAGTCGCGGTGGCCCCGTGCCACTGTCCACTTCCATGACACAGTCCACGTGCGGGCTTTCACGTCATATGTCACTCCAAAGTCCTTTTCATCAAAGTTTCTCTGTAAGGCAGTTGCCGCCGCTGTCACGACCTCGGATTCCTCGATACCAAACTTACGTCGTCCCAAAGAGCGCACTGTCACACCACGCCCAAAACATTTATACCATTCATACCCATAACAAAGTCAAAACCAAGCGGCCTGGTTCGCATCACAAGCGCACTCATTGTCACTGACGGTCCCGAGAGCAGTTGGGCATGCACCTCACCCATCCCCATACACTCACAACGCTCCCGCTATTTGTTTGTCATGCTAACGTTCACTTTCTTCCAAACCCGTGCACGTGGGGCGTACACGATGCCCCCTCGTGCTGCGGTGTCGAAAGGAAAGTCACACCTTTACTCCATCAACAAACAACCGAACCGGGCGGCAGGGCGCTCGTTACAGACAGTCCGGAGAGGAAGCTGGCGCCAGTGCTACCTCTTTCCCGAGCCGTTTCCCGGGCACGATGAAAACACTGTGGCCGAGCTGCCTACAGCTGAAACAACGCACGTGCTGCGGCTTCCACGGCGCCCCCCGCGCCCGGCCAGACAGGGCACGGGCGTAGTGATTCGGTTGGTTACACACATGACACACCACACTAGTTGACGCCGGAGTTGTCCTTTTGCAAAACGCCCAGAGCCATCCAGGGGTGTTTCGTCCCGGCGCCAGCGACCCCCTCTACCAGGACGGCACGTGCCCGGCTCAAAACCTGAGTGATATCCAGGTCTTCTAGGCGTGAACCGGCTCTCAGGAGGGGCTGACTGAACTAGGAAGACCAGCCACAAAAAACACAGATCAGGCATTGTCAGGTATTCCTCCAAACAGGGCAGCCAGGCGGCGCAGGTCGGCCAAGTACACGTCAAGGGCTCACCATCCTGAAGCCGGCGAATGACAAAACTGCTCGTAGGCGACAACTTATCCGCGGCCGAAGGCGGAGATGAGTGCAGCTTTTATCTTGCTGAAGTCGTTTTTGTCTGCCGCTGTTGAGCTGCGGTAGACGGAGAATGCGCCTGCAGTGAGTCGAAGAGGTACGACGGTGTGTAGCTCAGTAATCCCTCGCAGCCGGCACACCAGCTCCAGCTTCTCCAGCCATTCTCCCACTGCATGTAACGCTCCCTCGAACTCTGATATCAAGCGGAGGTCCGTCGCCAGGCCATCTACCCCGGGCGGCAGAGTCTTTAGGCTTCATCACTGGTGACTGTGAAGGGGCCTCGATAGCTTGTAGTGGTAACTCAGGGCCCATGAAGACAACCGTTACTTTTGCCCGTTTATTTGCACTGCCTTAATCATAGCAGACTGGTCAACTCAACAGGTTGGCCTCGGGGCCCCGAAACAAGACTTGTAACGAAACAATATATATATGAAACACTCACACACACGAAACAGTATATATGAAACACTCACACACACAATTATCCTTAAGTACAGGGTTAATAGTTATTAGATTACACGCATACACTACAATAACACAAAGCAGTATGTTAGGGAGGCTATGCATTCTTACAGCACCTATATCAGAAGAAGGTACTTTAGTGGCCGCTACTAGTACTGAAGGTGCTTCCGAAGGCTTCCAATGCTGATGTAGCACCGCACGTCTACCCTTCAATTACTTCCAAGGAAACCAATCATCTAACAATGCAGAGGTAGGGAAAGAGAGGGGACGGAAGAGAAAGTCACCAAGATGTGGTGGTACAACTCACACACGCGTTCCTTCATTACCAAGACTTCCAAAGATTACAATATATTATGCGCTATGAAGGTCAGGCATTAAAGACAGGACACACGGAGCAGCGGATGTAACCCGGACACTTGGGCTTGATAATGGTAAAGATAGTAGTGTGTCCCGTGGACTCAGTGATCATCTTCCCCTTCTCCCTCGCACATGCATTTTTTTCACTTTTTTTCTACAATGCGCCTACAGGCCATGTAGGCAGTGAGCTCACAGGGGCGGATGGTAGGGCCCGGAGGACCACTTGGGGCTGATGGTGACCCTCGCCCGCGGTGCGACAGGCAGGATTTTATAGATGACACCGGATTAGAGGTCATGCGCCTGTGTCCGCCGATGGCACTTGCAATCGAAGTAGAGGAGGCAGGGGCTAGTGTTGGGTGTTCTTTAGGCCACTCGACGGTTGATACAAAAATTAAGTGATTTGATGGGTCTCATCGGGATCGAAATGGGTCTACGAGAAACGCCAACCTAATGAGCTAACCAATGTGCTTACCGCATTCCCCAAAAACGTACATGCTAGACAGAGAGAGAGAGAGAGAGAGAGAGCAGAGAGAGAGATGAGAGAGAGGAGAGAGAGAGAGAGAGGAGAGAGAGAGAGAGGAAGAAGGAGGAGAGAGGAGAGGAGAGAGGAGAGAGAGAGAGATGAGATGAGAGATGGAGAGAGATTGATATTGTATTGATATATTATGACCTCTTGTTACAATTGTTAAACAAATATATTTACAGTACATACAGTATATCTGAGAACCAGGTCCGTTGAGCCGAGGCTCTTGTACAGACCTGTGCTATAGTATATATTTTAAACCTTAAGACGTCATATTTTATAGTCCTAAATAATTTATATAAATAAACATAAATCTAAATTCCAATATATAACCAACACGTTAGTGTATACAGTAAACTAAATATACATAAGTAAACTCAAGGTGTGATCCTATAATAAATACTTACAAATGGGCAATTTGTTTATGTGCAAATAATAATTATTTAGAAATATATTTAGAAAATAATTAAGAAAAAAACAAGAAAAAAAACAAGAAAAAGCAAGTTACATAGTAGTGATATATCACTACTCTCCGAGTTTCACAAGAAAAAAAAAAATATATATATCGCAATCAACCTAAATGTTAATAGTCATTATATAGTTTTGTTTTTAATTTGTACTTGAAAGTGTTAGTGGTACAATGCTCCTAAGATCTTGTGGCAGTTGGTTCCAACATCTAACACCTCTAACGGTGATGCCTTGCTGTGCATGGGATGTTCTACATAATGGGAGTCTCAGATCATGTGGTCGTCGACTGTCTGGATTATAAGAAGCTAATTGGAAGTCAGTGTCAGTTGTATGCGTATGGAGTGCCTTATGAACAAATATATTGGTTTGAAGGGCTATCACATCAGGCCATTTAAGTAATTTCAGATCATTTAAACAATGTGTTAGTGTGGGCATAACGGTGGCTGTGAGTCATAAAATTGACACGTATCAATTTTTTTTGAGTAATGAAAAGACTATTGATGAAGGTTTTGAATGATCCTCCCCATATAGCTAAACAATATATAATGTGCGGATATGCTAATGTCAAATATAATTGTCTCAAGCAGTCAGTGGGTATATTATTACGTATTTTATGTACTACACCAGTGATTTTAGAAAGTTTAGTCTTAATTTCAAATATATGAGACTTCCATTTTAATTTGTCATCAATTATTACCCTAAGAACTTGGACTCATGAACTTTATTTAGCCTAAGGTTATCAATATAAATATCAACATGTAATGGTTGCGTCAACAGGAGATGAGATATCATATAATGTGTTTTTGTGACATTTAAACTTAATTTATTGCTTTTTATCCAATTTGAAACATTAAGTAATTCTGTATTTAATATATTTTTGATGTTATTAAGATCTTGTCCCTGAAGAAAAATAGTTGTGTCGTCGGCAAAAAGTAGGAATTTTAGCTTATCAGTACTACGTGTAATATCATTTATATAAAGTAAAAATAGGAGAGGGCCTAAAACAGAACCTTGCGGAACGCCGCAACCAATATGCAGGTATGAGGATGGAGTATTATTAAAGACTGTACATTGTTTCCTGCTGCTTAGGTAGCTTTTAAACCAGTTATATGCTGGACCACGAATGCCATAAACCAATAATTTTTCTAATGAAATGGAGTGGGATACAGTGTCAAAAGCCTTAGACAAGTCACAAAAAACTGATATTTGGAACATCTTATTATCTAGTGCATTGTACATATTTTGACAAAGTTGATGTATTGCTAGTTCTGTAGAAAATTTAGGACGAAAACCATATTGAGTTTCTGATAATAATAAAAATTTGGTGAGATAATTCAGCAGTCTACTAGCTACAATTTTTCAAAAACTTTGCTAAAACTAGGAAGGATTGAAATTGGTCTGTAAATTACTGTGGATTGATTTGTCACCTTTTTATAAACCGGATTACTCGAGCAGCTTGGAGATTATTTGGGAAGCAGCCCTCTTTAAAAGATCTATTTATAATGTATTCAAGAAATGAAGAAATTTCGTTACTGCATTGTTTGATTATTTTAATGTTGATATCATCAAACCCTGGTGACGTTAATTTCAAGTTTTTGATGACATTACTAATTTCAAAAATTGTTGTTGGTTGGAGAAAAAAAGAGAATGCAACAGATTCTGGTAAATAAGAAGTGAATTGGGTTGTAGGTGGCAAAATATTAGAAGCTAAACTGTTGGCAATATTGCAAAAAATTATTAAGAGAGAGAGGAGAGAAGAGAGAGAGAGAGAGAGAGAGAGAGAGAGAGGAGAGGAGGAGAGAGAGAGAGAGAGGAGAGAGAGAGAGAAGAGGGAGAGAGAGAGAGAGAGAGAGAGGAGAGAGAAGAGAGAGAGAGAGATGAGAGACGAGAGAGAAGAGAGAGAGGAGAGAGAGAGAGAGAGAGAGAGAGAGAGAGAGAGAGAGAGAGAGAGAGAGAGAGAGAAGAACATTAAAGGGGTAATGGTTGATGATGGTGAATCAGTGAGGCATTTCAGCTTAATAACAGTAAATATGTAGGCCCCTTCCTTCCCTTTGTTGTTATTATTATTATTATTGGTTCCCCACTTATCCTTCACGTCATCTTAAAGGCTGATTCACACTGGCGTTTTTTCGTCATTTTTATCTGACGAGAAGGGGTCTGGGTCTGGGATGTCATGATCGCAATAAGTTTTCAAAAAAAATCACACACCGATCGCTCGGTCTTTATCTACCGACTTGACGAGAATTTCGCGCGCCAAATTCAAATAAACGCAGAAGCCAGCACCACCCTCTCCCAAATTACCCCAATTATTGGTATAATTTCGGTATTGGGCACTAAAAACTAACAAATTTAACTTACATCATCGTGCAGATCTTTTCATCCTTAATTTGAATCCAAATTTCCCATGCCAATGGCGATACATATAATACCGAAAATTTTCGCCTTCTGGCTATCCATGGACAAGTCCAGATGCGTGATGGCTCCTCATCATCCAACGCTAGGGCTAGTGCAGCAGCAATGAGAGTACATCGGATACGGGTGCCACGATTCATGGTTGAAGAATGTAAACACTACTTGTTGATGGCGGGGACGTATGAGCAACAACAAGCTCGAGCACGAGCTTGACAACCTATAAAGCGATACTAAAAGCAGAAAAGGTCACAAGAAGAAGAAGAAGACGAAGATTTGTCTCCCGAAATGAATTGCGTGTGTGAACGTAATCTCCGCACTAGCCCGCAAGAGACCGACTTCTCGTCAGATAAAAATGCCGAAAAAACGCCAGTGTGAATCAGCCTTAAGACGCCAATTCACGATGGTCATGGTCGCTCATAGCGTGACTGATAGAAAAAGAAATAGCTCATCTTATCCCATGTTATAAGACTCAAAGCATATGTACGAAGCAGTATCTGTATGTTCTAACGTTACGTTATGACCTATAAGTGAGGGACGTCAGAGTATCAATCTCTCTCTACTGACAGTGCGTGATGAGTTTTGAAGAAATTGACGTAACCATGAAATATGACTACTTCTCCCTTTTTCTCTGTAACTTCTTTGATTATTACTGTGCGGTTTTCTTGGATGTTTGGGGTTAATATTGAGTATACTGTTGAAGAACACAGTCGAACAATATATATTATTTTTCGGAAGAGTGACTTAGAGAACAAAAAAAAGCCAACGAAAACTCCAAATACTTATACCAGTCCCAAAAAAGCATGTAATTAGAGAGATCTATGGGTTGACAAATTTAGTGCGGGGGTTGTCTTGATACTTCTCTCTTTAATGAATTTAAGTCATAAGAAGGTGAAAAAATTGAAATAGGACGAGAGTTCCAGAGTTTACCATTGAAATATACCATTAACCGGTTGTTAATGTCGATAAAAAAAGCAGTAAAGAAGATTCACGAGGACAATAACACTAGGCAGGAATGGATACAAGACGCGCTCAGATATTTGAGAGATAGACATTTTTTATGAAGAAACGAGTCATTATAAGAAGATTTCGTGTTCTAAGTAACATTTGTGAGGAACATGCAATATAAACCTAGGAATAACGCAGCAATTATGTCAGATCAAATTGCGCATGTAAATATTGAAGAACTTGAGGGTCGCGTTAAGTGATGAAAGTGAGTGGCAGCAAGATTGGTGTGAAGAAACTCCATTCGTTAGCATGTATGAAAAGTAACGAATTTTGTTTGATAGTCAAGCGATTCTGTAAAACATCAGAAATCTCATTCCGGCCATGGCAGCTGACCTCCTGGTGCCTCCTCGTTCCAATGATCTGTTTTTGATTAGCCAGCAAGTTTAGAGCATGAGGGGCAGGCAAGGATCGTGATGGTTTGAACGATGCAACATCAACGTGTCATGGGAAGTGAATGAACAATCCATAATCGGTACGAAGGCCAAATAAGAGGACATGATACTGAGTCAAAGCACCAAGTGACGCAAATATTGTCCTCACTCACACTCCAATTAATAGAGAAAGGAATACGGGGGTCTCTTCATCCATCCAGCAATATTTGTATATTATTCCATGAGTCAATCTGCTCAGATATAATGAGTAGCTCAGCTTCTCTCAGGTCTGAACTTTACGGGCATTGCCTTGGCCACCTCCGTTCATAATTGTTTTATACCGGGATTATATTATATTAGATTAGATAGGTTATTGACCACAGCAAGTATAAAGTGTATACAGTTACATGACAACACATAACACAAAATTTAATATCCACACGTAAATCCAAATTGTCTCACATCTGCAGTCCACGTATTTCTCCAACAAAGTTTTGATATACATAGTAATTTACAAACACTGGTGATCTGAAAAATCTGCTAATAGAAAATTGACACAATCAAGTGAATTTTTTCACATGTCATATCTGGTGTAAAAATGTTACTAAACAAGTCGTTTATTATTAAACATTGATCTAAAATGATAAGTGTCTCTAATATCAATATGCAATTTTCCACAACATGTTTTTCTGTTTGAACCTCACCACACAGACACAGTCGTTCTTCCAGGGGTAGTCGACCACGGCCCCGCCTATTCCACCCTCCTGTCTCACACATCAAGGAGTGCCCACTCACGCGGAACCTTGTAAAGGACAGTCTTTGTTTTTCACTGACCATGTGCTTCACTCTATAAATGGTATGAACAGTAAAATTGGGGTTTATATCTTTATGTTAGGCGTCTCGAAGAATCACTGCATGCAATGCTGTGCACGACATTTTCCCTGACACTACTTGGGTTCTTTGGGTCGCTGTTAATGATCTGCGACAAGCAGCGAGATGGAATGCCTGAATAATTACATACGCATACACGAGTACTACCATTCAATACTGACTCGGCAATGCATGCAGTATACAGGTTCAGTTTGGTTTTCGCTTGATTCTTCGATGATTTTTTGTTTCATACCAAAATACAGTTCTGCCTCATCAAATTCAGTATTTAACTGTTAAGTTCAAAAATTGTACAGAAAAAGATTATAAAAAATGGCATGCGCTGCCTAAAATGACATTCCAACAAACCCTTGGTGTGATCAGTACACTAATGAACACATGATATTGTTTCGGGTGGCAAGTACCCAAAGAACTGAGCTAGTCACACATTCAGGCTCCATCGACTGTCCGTTCAGTACTGTGAGGGATGTTATTAGGAGGTCCACTGAGTAGGCCAAGATTAAGTGTCACAGACGATGAGTGACATTTGGTCGATAGGTATGGCTTTGTCATCCAGTCAAGTCTTTCTTATATTTTATTTGATTATTATCCTTATTTTAGGTTTCCTTAGAGGGTTGTAAGAATCAAGATTGTCTCATGAATATCTCGAGCACCTTTTTGATATTAGCTGTGAGGATATCTGGTTAAAACATGTTGTACACAAGTACCAAATGACTTCCAAATAGCTGCCTTTTTCTTATCATTGTGGCTTCAAGAAACAGTTACTACTGCACAACAACGAAGGGTGCGAAGAGTCCTGCTCGGTGCACTGAGAAACACTACTCCTCAGTGGTTGTTCTAGACATACCAATCTACTTTTGCTGCCCAGATATAGGACGACTACGTCCCTTTATACACGAGACGGAATGTTACCAGCCTGCCATACATCTTGCGACCCTTTGGTCATGGCCGCGTCTTTAATTTTCAGTTACTTTTTATTGATGCGCCTCTCTTCCCACTCCTTAAATTTGACTCTATGATGTCTGTCGGAAAGAGAAGACGCAGTTTTATATATTTAAATCACTTTAGAAGAGAAAGAGCACTTGCTCTTTTAATTTTTTGGTGGAAATCCATGACATGCTTTTCTATGAAGTATTTCAGGACTTCACAAATTGGTATTGATAGTTCTTTGCAACATCAGTTATTCCTTCAAGAGACTCCCATTTTGCCGCGGGCCTTCAGTTAGATCAATACTGTAATTAATCTACGTTATCCTTAGTGTCGATAGAAATAAATCATCCACATAATTTGGGCGTTAAAGTTCTCACAAGCCCGGCCAGCCAGAGCGAGGTAGGCCTAACTGTTTTGTAATGGTCGAGGATTTCAAGGTAAACATTTTTCTTGGCTAAACATCTTTCCCTTTTCAAACAGTTACTGGATATCTGGAACCCATTTCAGACATTCACTCGGCTTAATGTTTCCAACAAGAAATACTGACTTAAGGGTTTGGATAATGGGCGTCTTGATTCATCTTAACAGTAAACGATAAAGTAGAAATTGCAGATATAGATTTAAAGCAAAGAGTTTAAGACTATGGAATTACTCTGGAGCTAAAAGAATCAACCAAGGATCTTCTTTTCTTTCTTTTTCTCTTGTGGGATGGCAAGACGCTTTTAATCATGGTAATTTCAACTTAGTAAATCAGCAATAAAAGCGCTGGGAAATATTCTAATTTAAAATCAACCATAAAGTGTTCGCAGTTTTAGCTCACTTTTGGTAAGAACAAAGAATCACATCGTTCGAAGTTGTTAATGAGCTGCTGGTTCGTGCCATTCATCTCTCTTTTTGTCTGCAATGCCCTGACTTTTCTTTCATTCCAATGTGTTGAGTTGGCTATCCTGGCATTACTGATCAAGGCAAAAAAGGAGGGAGGGAGAGAGTGCGTTGGAGAGTAGAGGCAAAGAGTGCGTTGAAATAATTAAAGGAAAGGGTGTGTTGTGGTATGGTGGGAAGGAGTGTAATGTAGGAGTTCGTTGTTGGTTGGAGGGAGAGTGTGTTGTGAGGGATAGACAGAGTGCGTTGTAGGGATAGAGGGATTAAGTTCGTTGCTGGAAGATAGCGTGCATCGTTTGAAATGGAAGTTAATTGTGTGTGTGTGTGTGTGTGTGTGTGTGTGTGTGTGGTGTGTGTGCGTGTGTGCGTGTGCGTGTGCGTGTGTGTATGTGTGTGTGTGTGTGTGTGTGTGTGTGGTGTGTGTAAGTGTGTGTGTAAGTGTGTGGTGT
>JACEEZ010004092.1:313632-318632 GCA_016584305.1 Chionoecetes opilio | reverse complement strand
GGAGCGTGGGTCTGTGGTGGGCTGGAGCGTGGGTCTGTGGCGGGCTGGAGCGTGGGTCTGTGGTGGGCTGGAGCGTGGGGCTGTGGCGGGCTGGAGCGTGGGTCTGTGGCGGGCTGGAGCGTGGATCTGTGGCGGGCTGGAGCGTGGGTCTGTGGCGGGCTGGAGCGTGGGTCTCTTTCGGGCTGGAACGTGGGTCTGTGGCGGGCTGGAGCGTGGGTCTGTGGCGGGCTGGAGCGTGGGTCTGTGGCGGGCTGGAGCGTGGGTCTGTGGCGGGCTGGAGCGTGGGTCTGTGGCGGGCTGGAGCGTGGGTCTGTGGCGGGCTGGAGCGTGGGTCTGTGGCGGGCTGGAGCGTGGATCTGTGGCGCGCTGGAGCGTGGGTCTGTGGCGCGTTGGAGCGTGGGTCTGTGGCGGGCTGGAGCGTGGGTCTGTGGCGGGCTGGAGCGTGGGTCTGTGGCGGCTGGATTGTGTAGTGGGTCTGTGGCGGGCTGAAGCGTGGGGCTGTGGCGGGCTGGAACGTGTAGTGGGTTTGTGGCGGGCTGGAGGGTGGGTCTGTGGCTGGCTGGAGCGTGAGGCTGTGGCGGGGTGGAGCGTGGGTCTGTGGCGGGCTTGAGCGTGGGGCTGTGGCGGCTGGAGCGTGGGTCTTGTGGCGGGCTGGAGCGTGGGTCTGTGGGGGGCTGGAGCGTGGGTCTGTGGCGGGCTGGAACGTGTAGAGGGTTTGTGGCGGGCTGGAGCGTGGGGCTGTGGTGGGCTGGAGCGTGGGTTTGTGGCGGGCTGGAGCGTGGGTCTGTGGCGGGCTGGAGCGTGAGTTTGTGGCGGGCTGGAGCGTGGGTCTGTGGCTGGATGGAGCGTGGGTTTGTGGCGGGCTGGAGCGTGGGTCTGTGGCTGGCTGGAGCGTGGGTTTGTGGTGGGCTGGAGCGTGGGTCTGTGGCGGGCTAGAGCGTGGGGCTGTGGCGGGCTGGAGCGTGGGTCTGTGGTGGCCTGGAGCGTGGGCTGTGGCGGGCGGGAGCGTGGGTTTGTGACGGGCTGGAGCGTGGGACTGTGACGGGCTTGAGCGTGTAGTGGCAAAGCCGTCTCTATGTAAAAGCCTGCGCCTGGGAGGCGAGATGGACGGTGACGTCATTATCAGAGTCGGCTCCACAAGTCAGTAGGAGCCGAGCTTTCAGTGAGTGAGGACGTACGGGCGGTACGGCTCTCATTGCACCCACCTTCCACCCACTGTTAACTCTTCGCCATTTAATATTTTGCTGAAAAACATTTTACATGGGGAATATCAATAGAAGCGGAATTTAATTCGCTTTCCATTGCTATATTTCGTTTACTGATAAATTAATTAGCAGCATGCATAAATTAGCGTTAACTAAATACATAACATCATGAAATCGGGTAATTTCCTTTCTAATATATGTTTATCAGTATAAAAGATATACTATTATCTTCGGAAATGTTTGTTCTATAATATTATCAAATAAAAAACCGTAATACACACTAAAGAAATGCCATTATGAGACTCTCAAGAAATATGCATGAACTTAAATTCTTCGCCATTTAATATTTTGCTCGTAAACATTTTACATGGAGAATATCAATAGAAGCGGAATTTAATTAGCTTTCCATTGTTATATTTCGTTTTCTGATAAATGAATTAGAACCATACATAAATTAGCGTTAATTAAATAAATAACATCATCAATCGGGAAAAATTACCCGATTTCATGATATTTTTAGTTAGTTAACGCTAATTTATGTATAGTTATAATTCATTTATCAGAAAACGAAATATAGGAATGGAAAGCTAATTAAATTCCGCTTCTATTGATATTCTCCATGTAAAATGTTTACGGGCAAAATATTAAATGGCGAAGAGTTTAAGTTCATGCATATTTCTTGAGAGTCTCATAATGGCATTTCTTTCGTGTTTTTTATGGTTTTTTATTTGATAATATTATAGAACAAACATTTCCGAAGATAACAGTATATCTTTTATACTGACAAACATATATTTGGTAGGAAATTACCCGATTTCATGATAATATGTATTTAGTTAACGCTAATTTATGCATGCTACTAATTCATTTATCAGAAGAAAAAATATAGCAATGGAAAGCTAACTAATTCCGCTTCTATTGATATTCTCCATGTAAAATGTTTGCGAGCAAAATATTAAATGGCGAAGAGTTTAAATTCATGCATATTTCTTGAGTCTCATAATGGCATTTCTTTAGTGTGTTTTACGGGTTTTTATTTGATAATATTAAAGAACAAACATTTCCAAGGATAACAGTATATCTTTTATACTGATAAACATATATTAGGTAGGCGGTAGCGAAGTGGTTAGCGTCTCCGACTGGCGTTCTCGGTGACCCGAGTTCGATCCCCAAAGAAAACCAAAACCTTTCTGCACCGTCGAGTTGCCTAAGAACACCCACATGCCCTGCCCATCAACTCTACCTTCGACTGCGAGTGCATCGGAGGACACAAGGGGGCGGCATGAGCCTCTAATCACAGGCGTCACTATAAGAATCCTGCCTGCGCCACCACGGGCGAGGCCAACCATCACAGCCCTCAAGTGAACCTCCAGAGCCTACCATCCGAGCCCTGGGTCACCACTGAAAAAAAAAAAAAAAAAAAAAAAAGAAGTAAACTTGTCATCTCGGTGGCCTCGTACAGACTCCATCCGTGACGTCATCAATCTCAGGCGCAGGCTTTTACATACAGACGGCTTTTGGCTTTTGTAGTGGGGTTGTGGCGGGCTGGAGAAGACGAGGTGTACGAGTGGAGCGTTTGAAGAGCGTGATGTGACAGGTTGAATGGTTGGAAGAGGAAAGCTGCGGGGATGGGATGCACAGAGGGAAGAATATTGTCATGGGGAAATGCAGACGTACGGTTTGTATATTCGTTGATAGTTTTTGAAAATATTCTTTCCTCTTAGTATGCATTCTGATATTGTTGATGCTTACATTTCCACCTTTTTGAAAAGATATAATATGTACAGTAAAGAAAATTACATTTCCATTCATATTATATACCCTCCTAGATGTCCGTGTTATCAAGAATGTATACTCTACAAACATCTGTCTTGCCTCTCAGACTTGTGCTGAAAAAAAAGACCAAGTAGGGTAACTTTTATGTAACCTTGCATATGACGCACAACATACAAACATACTTTTATTTTTCACCTAACTCACAATATAGATGATCCTAAGGGCATGGTAGTATAGGCCTCTCTCAGCTAAGCCTCCTTTACTCCCGCGATCCCAGTTACTATCTTTCCTCCAGGGCTGTAAGCCTCCTCACGATGATCTTAACACTGACACAAACGACTTATGAAAAATCTTATAATACTGTTTCTTCCGATGGCTTAGAAAAATGTATTCTCTCTTAATTGTGTTTCGTTGTTGATGTTCCTCGTTGAGTCTCACATCGGCACCGCCATCACCTCGCCGTGCTGGCCATCCTAATGTTTGTTGAAGAAGTCGTACACGTCATTAAGGTATTTGTACTTTAATCCTTAAGCCTCTGTTGAATCAATGGAAATTATGGTTGTGCTGGATTTCTGGAGGCTGTTGGTAGATAAGAGGATATTATTACTGTTATTGTTAATTATCATTTTACTTTTATTTGTTACCATTACTACTACTTCTACTACTACTACTACTACTACTACTACTGCTACTACAACTATTACTTATACTACTGCTACTACTACTACTACTACTACTGCTACTACTACTACTACTACTACTACTACTACTACTACTACTACTACTACTACTACTACTACTACTACTACTACTACTACTACTTCTAATGTTGCTACTACTACTGCTACTACAACTATCACTTACACTACTACTACTACTACTACTACTACTACTACTACATACTACTATTACCTACTTCTTCTATTTATACTTTACTACTACTACTACCGATACCTCCACCCAATGTTTATTTATGAAATATACGAGGGCTCCACGAATTGGAGGTCAGTAGCCCCAACTCCGGTCGCTACTGACTGTGGCATCCAACCATACTACTATTACTTATCTACTATTTACTTAATTACAATCCTTATTTACCTCTCTATACTATCTACACTAATATGCCGCTCTCCACTACAGTGGCCTGGTAGTCCAGGCCAGCTATATCGATGGTTATGGGGGCGGAATATCTAGTACCCCTGAGACATAGGAGGGCAGACCTGAGCGGGGAGAAGGAGAGACGGCACCTCATCCAGCGACAACGTGGCTCCTTGGCTGGTGCTTCTTTTCTGCCATTACATCTGCTAGTCTTGAATAGAAGCACTTGGTCTTCTATTTATACTACTACTACTACTACTACTACTACTACAACTACTACTACTACTACTATACTACTACTACTACGACTACTACTACTACTACTACTACTACTACTACTACTACTACTACTACTACTACTACTACTACTACTACTACTACTACTACTACTACTACTACAAATCTTACTACTACTACTACTACTACTACTACTACTACTACTACTACTACTACTACTACTACTACTACTACTACTACTACTACTACTACTACTACTGCTACGACTACTACTACTACTACTACTTCTAATGCTGCTACTACTACTACTACTACTACGACTACTACTACTACAACTATTACTTATACTACTACTACTACATACTACTATTACCTACTTCTTCTATTTATACTACTACTACTACTACTACTACTACTACTACTACTACTACTACTACTACTACTACTACTACTACTACTACTACTACTACTACTACTACTACCACTACTACTACTACTAGCCTGTCTTGTAAATATCAGCAAAATAAATTCTGAATGATTCCCTAACTTCCCTTGACTCAAAACAAGCCGCGATGCAGACTTTGATAAGGTTACTGGAGAATTCCAGGATTCTGGAGGATATTCATAAGAAGGTTAGTTACATTTCCAAGGTAGGGCTGGGCAAGTATGGAACAAATTTGTACT
>JACEEZ010004092.1:283632-308632 GCA_016584305.1 Chionoecetes opilio | reverse complement strand
GTTCTCTCTCTCTCTCTCTCTCTCTCTCTCTCTCTCTCTCTCTCTCTCTCTCTCTCTCTCTCCTCTCTCTCTCTTCTCTCTCTCTCTTACACACACACACCACACACACACACACACACACACACACACACACACACACACACACACAAAACACACACACCACACACACAACACACACACACACACACACACACACACACACACACACACACACACACACACACACACACACACACACACACACACACACACACACACACACACACACACACATCTTCATTTCAAGCTGTCTCCAGCATCTCGGCTCAATATTTCACACTATATGAGGTGGAAGCCAAGAGAAGCGTCCTCGGACGTCACTCAACCCGGTGTAATATTGTGCGCCAAAAATACACTCACACAAAAATTCCTCGTCAAACATGAAGACTTCCACAGGCTACTTAGCAAGGCAATGTTATTTGGGATTCATGGACCGAAAACAATGACTCAAGCGTTGTGTTTGTGTTGGACTCGGGGCTTTAGATGACGTCAAACAGTCAAGTATGGAAGCATATTATTTATGTTTTTGTTGCGTGAAACATTGGACGTTTGCTTACATATACACGATAATCTTCTAAGGTATTATGTATAACCATTTCACCCTTTTATTTTTAGGTATAATCTTTTCCCATCATTTTTCGTTTTTTTTTCTCTCATAGCAATGAAACCGTATTCGTTCTCCATTCCCCAGAACGAAAGGTTTCTGGTGCTGCACTGTTAGCAAAGTAGAATATGATCACGGCGAATGTCCAGTGTCATTCAGCGACGATAAGAATACTTTAGGGTGACTCTTTTGTGGACCGGCGATCGTCTTTATCTCTGTAATGTTGATCCTCGGCTCAGAATATTCCCTCCCTCCCTCCTACTGTCTCATTTTGCAGAGATTTTTTTTGATCAGCATTACGTATCGGAAAGAAGCTTGAAGCGCCGCGTGTAGGCAGGGTCTTGAGGGCAGCAGCTTCACCTTAGTCTTTCCTCCTGCAGGTGATCATCGGCCTGTGTGCGGCGTCGGGCCTGGTGAGCAGCGCCGTGGTGTGTGCCTGTCCGTGGGTCAAACGGCCCATGTCGCCCATTGTACGCCTCTCGCTGTCTCTGGCTGCCGCGAATACCGTCTTCTCAGTCTCGTTGTCTATTGGTAAGTCTTCTGCCGACACATTGCGTTGTAAGAACTAGGAGTGCAAGTGAGTTTATTTGTTCAGAGTGCTAAGGATTTGCTTTCATTATGTTGCATTAATCTTAATGTTTTACGAATTCCCAGTAGTACTTAAAGTTTTTTTTCTTTTTTTTCTTGCCTGGTTCATATTATGTCATATTCCTATTGCTTTTAGTGATAATTTTCCTATAATGTTAGTTGCATTCTGAAAAAAAGACCAGTAAGTAAATCTCTTTTGTACCATCAAAAACCGACGCTGACCGTATGCAGCAACAGACGGTCACATTTACTCTGTGATGATAAAGACACAGTCATCAACATACACATATGAACACACTCATCCACGCCTCACACTTGACACATAACAGAATGGCTGAAGGACTTTGTGATTGCTTTCAGAACGATCATTGAGTGTCACACAAATTGTCCAAATACTGATCGTTTTATCATTTACCTTTTAGCATCACGGTGTGAATATTTTGAAATATTAAGCATCATTGCCAAGTATAGCTATGTTCTGATATATGTATATATATATATATATATATATATATATATATATATATATATATATATATATATATATATATATATATATATATATATATATATATATATATATATATATATATATATAATGTGTGTGTGTGTGTGTGTGTCCATATCTAGATGAAATAATAATTTGCTTATTTAATAATCAATTTAATAATTTTAAATGAATAATTGTATTAAAGAAACTGCGGATTAAGTTGCGTAAGTTTTCTTTGTTGTGCGAGTCTCTCGTTAAGATGCACAGCGTCTTGGTTGAGGTTTTTCGATTTTAATTGTCATTATTTTAAGTTAGTGACATCCCGCAAAGCTTCTGACGCTGTAATTGCAGATTTTTGTGGACATGAGTTTGTTTAACATCAAAGACTTTGACTTGACAGTGATTACTTGATTTCCGTAGCACACTGTCCATCATTTAGAGTGACGGTTACGTGGCGATGATAAATGTGATAATGATAGTATGTATATTAATCAGGTAAATGATATTACTACCACTATACTACCAGTACAACTACTACTGCCACTACTACTACTACTACTACTACTAATTATACTACTACTACTACTACTACTACTACTACTAACTCTACTACTACTAACTCTACTACTACTAACTCTACTACTACTAACTCTACTACTACTACTACTACTGCTACTACTACTACTACTACTACTACTACTACTACTACTACTACTACTACTACTACTACTACTACTACTAACTCTACTACTACTACTACTACTACTACTACTACTACTACTACTACTACTACTACTACTACTACTACTACTACTACTACTACTACTACTACTACTACTAACTCTACTACTACTGCTGCTACTACTACTACTACTACTACTACTACTACTACTACTACTACTACTACTACTACTACTACTACTACTACTACTACTACTACTACTTTTTTTTTTTTTTTTTTTTCAACTACTACTACTACTACAATATACCTCCACCGCCTCTTTATTTGCGGCGGGTACGCCATAGCCCCACCTCGCTATTGACTGTGGCATCCAACCTTACAACTACCCCTAAAAATACATACATTTACTAACTAACTACCCCTAAATTTATAAACCTACTCTATTCCTAACCTATCCACCCTTATCCCACTCTCTACCAATGTGGCCTCGCAATCGAGGTCACATATGTCCGTGTTAGAGGGAGTGGAGTATCTCGTACCCCTGAGACACAGGAGGGCAGACCGGAGCAGGGAGAAGGAGAGGCGACACCTCATCCAGGCGGCGACGGAGCTCCTTGGCTGGTGCTTCTTTACTGACATCAAGTCAGCTAGTCATGAGTAGAAGCTCCTAGCCTTGGGGGCCATGCCGCCAGATGTGGTGAAGACCAGGGGCGTGAAGGTACCATGGTCGACTTGCAGGATCCTATCGCCATAGGCCCTTATCTTCTCCAGCTCGTTCCTGTGGTGGACAGCCTCAAGGGAGAGCTCACGATGGGAGGCGGCCATCGGGTCGAAGATCCGGATGTCCAAAAAGGTCCGCTGCCCTCTGGTCCAACCCGAGCACATCCACCGAGCTCAGGCAGTATTGGCTGTCCGTACCGCAGAGTCCCTCTAGAGGAAGGTGGCTCGGTGGAGCGTCTTGGCACACCTCCTGAGCATGCGCTGCAGCCCTCACCTCGTCGTGCCTGATACACACGAATCCCCCCTTTTTGCACGTCATGGTGTGGTCTACGTTGTTGGGGGATCCACACACACAGGTGTACTACTACTACTACTACTACTACTACTACTACTACTACTACTACTACTACTACTACTACTACTACTACTACTACTACTACTACCACTACTACTACTACTACTACTACTACTACTACTACTACTACTACTACTACTACTACTACTACTACTACTACTACTTACTTAATTTTAAATTAACGTTTTTCCCTCAACGGTGGGCGAGAGCAATAAGCTAATCTGCCCCTCTGTATACATGGAAAGTTACATCGAAAGTTTCTTATCTTGGCCCTTGTTTATTAATCTTGCTCGAAATAAGACTTTCTGTATTGCCATCATTAATTATGTACCGCATTAGCTCATGCTGGGTCTACACTCCCCGTATATAATTATGAAATACGCCTTGCATGTAAAGGGTTGCTACACTTACACTCCTATTCTGATTAGAGCGTTTGTAATTGCTTCCTTTCTTTGAGCCTCATATATTTGATGTCAGCCTACCTCATCGTTGCCTATCTTGTTACATCAGTTGGCCAAACCTTTTCCTTCCCTTTCTTTGCGTCTGTCTTATCTTCTATACGAGGACTGACTATAAGTGACTTTTTTTTGTTAGGCTTTATTGTCTAACCCTTGGCTTGAATTTCCCTGTGTAGTAAAGAAAATATAAAAATATTCTCTATCGCCATCTTCATCATCACTGTTTCTCTGAACGTGTTAATCGTATGTCTCCTCCCATGCCATTTCGATTCCTTTGTGTACACAAATCTATCTAGTATGGGTCTTATTAACTGATTTGACAAGGTTGATTATCATAATTTTCGTAGCTGAGCAATATTACAATGACAAGTATGCTGTCGTAATTTTAATGTAAGAGTTGATTATAATGTGTGCTTCTTTGCCAGAATATCAATACACCGCTGTAATCAGATCGGCTCTTCTGTTGTTAGCGGTGCATAGCCTTTCTTGTTTATAAATTCATATTGTAGATCTGTATAATTTTTTCAACTAGCCTAAAGCAGTAACCCATTTGTATTACCTACGATAAAACAGGTGTCTTGGTATGTGATATTGATCCGCGTGGAAGGTTGCAGTACATTCCCGGATATAAAGCAATAGCAGAAATAGTTGTTTATAATCAGTTAGCATGGGAGGGTCACACTATGCAATGTCTGTCGTGACCTAAGGGCGTGAGGGCAGCGTGAATCACATAACACATTTTTTTATTTTTTTATTTTTTTATTTGGAGCCTATAGTGCCTGTAGGCTATATATTCGTCCTTGAGGGCTCAGGTGGTTGGCCCTCGCCCGTTAGTGGCGCAGGTTGGATTTTTATAGTGACACCTGTGATCTATAGGTTAAGATCCCGTTTTCTGTGATGTTCGGATCTTGTCAGGCTCATGCTGCCATCTGGTGCTCACTCCGCCGCACTTGTATTCGCAGTCGAAAGAACAAGTATGCCTCATGCGGGTTTCTTCTGCCACTTGACGATGGATTTGACAGTTGCTCCTTGGTGGGACTTGAACTCGGGACCTCCTGCTCACCTACCAGGCTCTTGTCAACCGCATTATGAAGGTTGAAAGAGTTGTCCCCGCCAGGATTCAAACTCAGCACATCGAGCTCACCACTCCAAGACGCTAACCACTCGGACACCGCCTCCCCTAACTTGCCAGTTATATCGTAAAATTCAACTGTCATAGACGAAAACCTTGGTAGGAAAACATTAACGGTGAATAATATATATATATATTGAAATTATCTTTATTTTTATTATTAATATCATTATTATTATTATTATTATTATCATTATTATTATTATTATTATTATCATTATTACTATTATTATTATTTTTGTTATCATTAATATTTATTATTATTATTTTCATTATTATTATTATTGTTATTAATATAATCATCATTATAATTAATACTATAAGTTGATAATTATAGTGATAATAGATAACAGTGATAATTGAAAAAAAATTGATGACGATAATGATGATGATGATGATGGTAATGATAATACAAAATTTGTAATAATATTAAAACTGATAATGATAATAATGATGGTAATAATGATGATAATGATAATGGTAATAAGAATAAGAACAAGTGATGAAGGAGACACGGCCTGAGAAGCGAGCACTTTTATTCCTAACTACAGTGGTGTCACCTGTGAGTCTTCTTTAGAGGAATACAATCAGAGGAATATTCTGAATGCTGTGTATCAAACTCTGAATGTATTCCTCTAAAGAAGTCCCAAAGGCGACACTAGTCAGGACTATAAGTGCTCGTCTCAGCCCGCGTCTTCTTCATCACCTTTTCTTACAGTTGTCAGTAATACTCAGTATGTCCATTAAGTAATAATGACAGTAATGATGATGATGATGATAATAATAATTATTATTATTATAATAATGATGGTGATGGTAGTAATAATATTGATGATAACTTGTTGTAGCAGTAGTAGTAATTGTAGCAGCAGTAGTAGTAGTAACAGTAGTAACATCAACAGCGGCAGTGGTATGGTGGATAATTCTGATCGTCGTGATTTTCCTGCGCAGTAACCAATGACTGCCTGGATGGCAGACTGGTGTTCATAACGCTGGCGCGGGCGTCATGCATTAATCTTGTGAAGATGAACGCGGCTAATTTCATTGTGATAATCAATCTAGCGTAACTATAATGTAATCATAGTTCATAAAGTGTCTGAACTGATCCAGCTCATGTTTAGATGTAATTAACCTTTCGTGATTATACTCAAAGGAAAAAAGTAGAACTCGAAGCCTCGTCTGGCTGCAGAGGGCAATCATGTAGCACAGTGTTGCCAAACAGGGGCTTTGCGCTGTGAACGTATTTACCAGAGGTGGGAGCGATACTTTTTTTTGGTAGTGCGATAACGATACTGCGATACTTTTTTCCCGCTAGTTCGATACGCGATACTCCGCTATTTTTTCGGATTTTCTTAAAACGATACGCGATACTGCGATACTCCGCTACCGATACTTTTTTCTTAAAGCGATAGTATCGCAGCGATACTGCGATACCAAAAAAATAGCTTTGCGATACTTTGCTACCTAAGAAAACACTGTATTAGCCAAAAAAAGATTTATTTTACTTAAACTACAGTTTGTAATAAACATTGTAATATATTCATTTTTAAACTGACAAATTTTATTTAAAATATAAAACACACACACACGCACACACACACACACACACACACACACACACACACACACACACACACACAGCACAGTTCACTAGTCACTACTGCATCTCCTCAAGCTCCTCCTCCTCCTCCTTATAATGCACTTACCTAGGTATGTAATGTTACTAATGTAGTTATATTAAAAGATAAAATTTGACGTTGTGCGATTAGTGCGATCGTGAATCGATAAATGACGAAATGTTCTGTGTGCTAGAAAGCTGTTATGACAGTAAGGCGCCAAATCTATGCGCATTGCCGCAGAAAAACTTTTGTTTAAGGTCGTCTTTTAAAGTATCGCGGTAAATTTAAGCGATACTTGAGTTGCGATACTTATACTCCGCTACTTTTGAATGCTTTGCGATACTGCGATACTTTTTTGGCGGTGCGATAATATCGCAGTATCGCAGTATCGCAATAAGTATCGCTCTCGCCCACCTCTGGTATTTACATGGACGAGTCCTTGCTTGCTTCAGTGTACATGTTAGTAATGCATGGTGGCTGAAGGGCTGCTGGGGTGTGTCACCGCCGCTCACGTGACGTCCTACACTGATTGTCTTTCCTTATTATTTGTATGAAAGTCTTATGAAGCTCATACTTGTATAGACTTTGTATCGAAAGGCGACTGTAATATTATGTGCACTTGCGTTTCATTAGGATAGGTATGCATACCTCCACTGTCTGTAATCAGAATGGGAGGCAACATCCTGTCTCCCTCCGAGCTGTGTCCGGTGACTGGCATAGCAGCAGTATGCCTTCAGCTTCCCGCGGCTGCAAGCTCTATTTTTCAGATATGAATTTCATGGGATGATAGAAACACAAGATATGACTGTCCCCATTGAATAAGGGGATGGTGTGTGTGGTGTGTGAGGTTCCAGCATTACCCAAAGACCGTTCACTAAGAGCTCCAAGCCTGCTCCGGGATGATGAAACTGGAGATCGTGAGTCCAGCACGCGTGGACAAGATCGTGGGTGAATATACACACATATACACACACACAGACACACACACACACACACACACACACACACACACACACACACACACACACACACACAAAACACACACACAACACACCACAACCCCACACACACACCACACACACACACACACACACACACACACACACACACACCACACACACACACACAGTGACACACACACACACACACACACACACGGAAACATATGGGCTGTTTCCTTAAAACCCGAGCCCTTGTCCACCCAGCAGTGAATGGGTACCGGGTGTTAGCCGGGGTTTGTGACCTGCTCTCCGGGGTGCTGGCTTCGGCCAAAACTAAGCAGTAAGGATGAATGATAAAAATGTTGATATGGAGACGGGGCCACACGAGCGTCGCTCTGGCCCTGTAAAATACAACTAGATGAATACAACTAGATGAATACACACACACACACACACACACACACACACACACACACACACACACACACATACACGGGATTCTCCGTGGTGTAACGGGATACTCCGTGGTGTAAGGGAAGCACGCTCGGTTCACAACCGAGAGGTCCCGGGTTCGATTCCCGGGCGGAGCGGAAACAGATGGGTTGTTTCCTTAAAACCCGAGCCCCTGTCCACCCAGCAGTGAATGGGTACCGGGTGTTAGCCGGGGTTTGTGACCTGCTCTCCGGGGTGCTGGCTTCGGGCAACACAAAGCACTAAGGATGAATGAAAAAATGTTGATATGGAGACGGGGCCACACGAGCATTGCTCTGGCCCTGTAAAATACAACTAGATGAATACAACTAGATGAATACACACACACACACACACACACACACACACACACACACACACACACACACACACACTAATAATCTCCTCTGTTCCCTCACAGCCATCCTGGTCAACAGCTACCTGCCCGCTGTGTACGGCGTGACGGTGGGCCAGTGCGTCATGCTGTCCTTGGAGGCGGTGCGTATGGGCAGCATCCTGGTGCAGATTCTCCACCTGCTGGCCGTGGCACTGACACACTACATGGGCACCGTCAGGCCGCTCCACTACCACTCCACCATGACGCCCCTCGCCCTCAAACTCATCCTCGCCTGGCTGTGGTTCGTGCCAAGTAAGTATTAGAGAAAGGCAGAACGAACGTAGGAAAGAAAGTAACGAAACGATGTACGGTGTCGGAAGTAAGGCAAAGTAACCTACCAATCTGAACTAACTTTAGCAAATTATTTCTTCGTTGCTTTTTATATTGATACTTTCTTTCCGACTACCAGAGACAACGTGAAAATGGAGAAGAAAATATAATTAAGTATTAAAGTAGGAATGTAAGAAAGACAAGGAATGGTAGGGTGTTGGATAAAGAATAAAATAATGCGATTTGATTGATGGATGTAATTTGTCCAAAATAATGAAAGGGAGAAGGAGAAGGAGAAGAATCGTGCATGAAATATGAATCCATAAATAAAAGAAGAACGCTGATGGAAGCAAATGGAGGAGCGGATATAGAAAATGTAAGGAAGAGAGATAAAGTGAGAAATTGAGAAGTGTGGGAAAAGTTTAAGAAAATAGGAAAATAAATTGAGCTGAGGAATTCAATGGAAGGGTGAACAGACAATACTTGGAAGGGCGTAAGATAGAGTGAGATGCTGGTTTATGCCTTGAAATGGACGAAGAAGAACACTGTACACAATTTAAGGTACATAATGGGTACACAAGGGGTATTCCTAGTGTCTAAAATAGTGTACCCTATAGGGGTATATTAGAACTATGATAATTATACCCTTTACAGTATAACCTTTCAAGGGTATAACATATACTTACAATACCCTTACATAGGGGTGTATCCAAAGCAAAGAATACCCTGCTGAAGGGTATTCTTGATGATATATCTATACCTTCGTACTCTAATCCATTATACACTTAGGTATGGTTACAACTTAGATATAAAAGAGGACTTCAGGCTTTAAAAGTTTATTTTACTTTCTACAGACATTTCAAAATATATAAAAAAACAAAGAAATTAGCTACATGTTACATATATACGTGCATTCAGTATGACGTGAAAACAGCTGTGTCATAGCCAAGGTGGTGGGCATCGACGACCCTATATATATGAGCCCTGACAAAGTCCTGTGAGGCAACAGTGGCGTGGCATACGACCCGTTCTTGTTCAGAAAGAAGTAGGTGAGGCAAGAGATGCGTGCTGTTCATCGTGACGGAGGACGCCCTCAGTCCGAGTCGCCCTGGCAGAGTACAGTCCAGCAGTAACCAGTTTCAACTTTCAAAGCGGCAAACGTTCGTCGCGCTTGAGCCCTAAACTTTAGTTGACGGGAGATGTTTATGAAGTATTTTCTGTCGTCCACGTAATAATCCTGCTATAAGTGATTGCTTGATTAATACCAGCAAAATCGATGTAAACTAGATTATGCAAACGTTTGTATAACGTAATAATTTCAACATGATAAAAAAATATTGAAAAAGATGGATAATAAAAATATAATTTGTGATCCGAAAAAAAGGAAAACTTAACAAATGATATAATATCCGCTACAGTTATCTCGCCACATGACACATTGGTCGTAGAACACCATCACATATTCAATACCACTATAAGTTGTAGTGTATTAATATTCATGTGATCATTATCAGTAATGATGACCGTTCAATAATACATGTATGTTCAAGCGACTTTTGGCAGCTTTTAGGTTGCCAAGTACCGCTACCCAAAATAACTCGTGATATTTTCAAAAAATATCAATATATCGAAATTGATACATTTGTATTACTTTTTTTGTCGCATTATATGTTCAGTGTAACAATGTGGTGATATGATAAAGAGTTACATTGCATGTTATGGCCAAAACTCATAAGCTTACCAAGCACATTTATGACTAAGTCTTCTGAAGGGTATAAATGTGCATTAATATACCCCTCCTCTTGACTGAGAGGGGTATTGGTGAAGCTACGGATATTTCAACTCGAAATTAAACCTTATTCCCCAGTCATACCCTTTCTATACCTTGCAATTTTTACAGTGAAGCATACAATATTGGAATTCTTCGAGGGGAAAGTTTGGTAGCTTTAGGAAAGGAAAAGGCGTGAAAAGGCGTATCTAAAATGTGTTTGCGGAGGTTTGGTAATGCTGGACTAAAAGAAGGATACATTATGTTCCACAAAACAGGCGACCATTTGATTAACACATGGAGAGAGAGAGAGAGAGAGAGAGAGAGAGAGAGAGAGAGAGAGAGAGAGAGAGAGAGAGAGAGAGAGAGAGAGAGAGAGAGAGAGAGGAGAGAGAGAGAGAAGAGAGAGGAGAGAGAGGAGAGAGGAAGAGGAGAGAGAGGAGAGGGAAGAGAGAGAGAGAGAGAGAGAGAGAGAGGAGGAAAAAATGCAAGCAAACGAATAGACAGACATACATACTGTTTTTTTCTCCCTCCCAGTTGCTTGCTCTGTATAGGGGCCTTATCCGCCCCTGTATGGAGTATGTCTCACATGTTTGGGGAGGATCCACTCTTACAGCTCTCCTTACAGGGTTGAGTCAAAAGCTTTTCGTCTCATCAACTCCCCTCCTCTAACTGACTGTCGTCAATCTGCAAATCACCGCCGCATTGTTGCTTCTCTTGCTATCTTCTACCGTTATTTTCATGCTTACTGCTCTTCTGAACTTGCTAACTGCATGCCTACCCCCCTCCCGTGGCCTCGTTGCACAAGACTTTCTACTCATTCTCATCCCTATTCTGTCCATCTCCCTAATGCAAGAGTTAACCAGAATCTCCACTCTTGCATCCCCTTCACTGGTAAACTGTGGAACTCTCTTTCTGTTTATATTTTTCCTCCTTTCTTCGCAGAGCTGGGCAGTATTTAAATACATTTGTATTTAAATAAGTATTTAAATAAATTTGTGTATTTAGAAATGTATTTTTAAATACATTGGTTTTCATGTATTTAAATGCAGTATTTAAATGCTTTTATGAGTATTTAAATACATTGTATTTAAATACTCATAATATAAAAATTTTAATACTTTTTTATCAGTTGATTTGGCCATAAACCCGCCCAACTATCTGGCAATCCTGATGTTACAGTGAGCCAGTGTTTCCCACTTTCAAGGAAATTTCTTTATTTTTAGGAAATTTAGGCCTGAGAAGGAAATTACTAAGGAAACCCAAAATCTAAGGAAATCCTAAGGAAATCTAGTTTTTTTCGGATATGTTAAAATGTGTGTGTATTTAAAATGTATTTACAAATGTATTTAAATACAATTGATGTATTTAGTATTTAGAATTTAAATACATTCGTAAATTGTATTCAGTATTTAGTACTTAAATACATTTATCCCATGTATTTAGTATTTAGTATTTGAATACATTCGTAAAATGTATTTAGTATTTATTATTTAGATACATTTATCCCATGTATTTAGTATTTAGTATATAAATACATTTATCCCATGTATTTAGTATTTAGTATTTAAATACATTCAATGTATTTAGTGCCCAGCTCTGTAACTTCTTCGACCTAAATCTTTTCAAGAGAGAAGCAACAAGAACCTCCCGAACTAAATTGGCCCATCCTCCCCTTTTATATTATCCTACTGTCTCCTTTATAGGGACTGGCAACTAAGCGGACTTTTTGTTATTTATTTTTTATTTTGCCCTTGTCCAGTCCTTTGTGATGTAAGAAAGAAATACATATAGGTGCATGCAGAATGACTGACTTACAAACTGACTGATCAAGTGATGAACTTTAAGGCAAACAAGAGAGAGAGAGAGAGAGAGAGAGAGAGAGAGAGAGAGAGAGAGAGAGAGAGAGAGAGAGAGAGAGAGAGAGAGAGAGAGAGAGAGAGAGAGAGAGAGAGAGAGAGAGGAGAGAGAGAGAGAGAGAGAGAGAGAGAGAGAGAGAGAGAGAGAGAGAGAGAGATAATGGAAATGATATTCCAAATTTATATACTCCTCCATCATTCAATATTATTATTCATGTTTAATAATGTGATGATAAGATAACAGCGTGGTCCAGACGAACTCCTGAACGATGATGAGGAATCTGTTGGTCCTCATTAACAAAACAAACAGTTTGTTTTTACATCCGTCAACCAACACAAACCCTGCAGACAACTAGGCGTCGTTCACCCGATATACCCCTCGGCAATGCATGTGTTCGGGCTGACCATCATGCACTAAAGCCCCGTACACACTACCACTTACCATCGTCGGCGCTTCCCGTTAATCGAGTGTTCGTTACTCGAAAGTGGTAGTGTGGACAGGATGCCGGTGAGCAAAATGTTGCGTCGGCATTGCCCGCCAATATTCAGCAGGTATAATATTGGGCGGGCATGCCCGTCACTCACGGGTCAGCGCGAGCACATGCTTCATGTTATCGGCAATTTTCATCATCTAGATATATTTGTATTGCTAAGTATCTCATAACATTAGAACCAGGAAAGTTTGCTGATATTGAGTCTGTGATAAAAAAATCAATTGGAGCAATACTCGGGGAATTGCAGAGAGTTGAACACAAGAAAGTGAGAAAAATGTTTAAACATTAATTATGTTGCTATATTTTTTTAGATTACACAAAAGTTTTACGTATATTTTTTTTTTCTCATGATATGCGGAAATATGTCATGTAGATGATGGTTGGATCGATTTTTCTAAATATCCTGTGGTTATTTCATATTCTCGAGTGAGTACATGATAAGCAGAAGACATGACTCTCACTTTGAAATCAGGAAGCGCACTGAACGCCGAGCAAAACCGGGATGTCACACCTCAGCTCTTGCAAGCATGAAATTATCCATGAAGGTTTTGCATCATCACTGTTATCTTCATTCCTTTCAGGTTTTTGTTCTTTACAATATGCTTGTTCCTTATTTAGTGGAGTATTCCTCTCTTTGATGGCAAGGCGGCATTTATCCACAAAATACATCTTAAGAGGCATAATCAGAGGGCGTTGATCTAATCAGCTTCCTTTCTTTACAATTGTGTTTCATTCCTCACGTCTTGCCATCTTGTGGCAGTCTTGTATTTATTTTCTCATCGCTGTTTCCAAGGTTACGGCTCATCTGAACTTGATACATGCAAGCCTCACGGTTTTCTTCCACCCCGCTACATATGTTTTTCTTCCTTTTTTTTAGTTAGCATCCTCCTTTGTTGTCCACCTTACTTATGCAAGTGTAGCCTGCATTATATCATAGCTCCAATCCTGTCACTTCCACATCCCGGAAAACATTGACTTCTCATTGGCTTCCTTTCTAGAACGTGAGCGTCTCAAGATCAGATATAACAAATCCCAGACACAGTTCCCTAATGTTTTCTAGACAGAGAACATTAACTCACGAACTTTTTTTCATATTTTGCATGTCAGCCCCTTAAAAGTTTACTAGTCCTTTTATCGTATAGGAAAGATTAGACTAGAGACCATGCAGCAAGGGATACCAGTATGACAAAGTGAAACTGGAGAAAGAAATATTGTGTTGAGGCGCAATGCCCACCAGTTAGGTCAGTGTCCTCAAGGCTCAGGCTGCTTTGTATATTTTCATCTCTACCAGAGGCATGGTAATTACTTTCGTATGATCAACCGAATAACCATATCTATTTAGTACAAGCGATTTTTTTTAGGAAAGACTGCTATATCGTGTGTCAGAGATATACACTCGAAGATATGAATCATTACACTTTTTTTCTACATCTCAAAGGAATGGTCCAAGGGCGAGAAAGAGAGAGAAAAAATAGCCCGCTAGCTGCCAGTCCCTATAAAGAAAACAGTAAGAAATAGCAGAAAGGAGGATGGGCCAATGTATAGCCTGTGTTTACTGTAGTGGGCACAGCATGGTTTTACGTGGCTATTGTGGATATTGTGGTGGTTGTTTACTTGAACGCTTAGGCTGAATCCCGAGGGACTGACTGGGTCTCCCTGAAACAAGGTTATTGATTGGACGGAGCTTGGACGGCTTACAGTCGTGTGAGCTGTAAAGGGTTAAATGCAAGTAAGAACATAAGAACATAAGAACATAAGAAAATAAGGAAGCTACAAGAGGCCGCGAGGCCTACACGTAGTTCCTGTCACCTAACACTACCTACATCCACCTTTCATCCCCATCCATGAACCTATCCAGCTCCCCTTTAAAGCTCCCCAATGACTCAACACTAACTACCTGTCTACTGAGACCATTCCAATTCATTCACCACCCTATTTGTGAACCAGTTTTTCCCTATTTCCTTTCTAAATCTACGCTTTTCCAGCTTGAATCCGTTACTTCTTGTTCTACCCTGGTTAAAAGCCGTAAGAACTTTTCCTACCTCTCCTTTATTAAATCCCTTTATCCACTTAAAAACTTCTATCAGATCGCCCCTTACTCTGCATCTATCGAGTGAGTGTAATTTTAATAACTTCAATCTCTACTCATAACTAAATTTACGCATCCCTTGTATCATTTTGGTCATCCTTCTCTGCACTTTTTCTAACAACACTATATCCATCCTGTAATATGGAGACCAAAACTGAACTGCATAGTCTGGGTGAGGGCTGACTAGAGCCAGATAAAGCTTTATAATAACTTCCGCACTTCTACTTTTAACACTTCTGGTAATGAATCCTAATACTCTATTAGCTCTATTTCTGGCCTCAATACATTGTTTCCTAGGTCGAAGGTCTGGGCTCACCCTCACTCCAAGATCTTTTTCACCTTCTGATCTTTTCAGCGATACATTGCTTATGGTGTTACCAGGGTTTTTTCTACCAACATTCATAACGCTACATTTATCAATATTAAATTCCATCTGCCATCTGACTGCCCACTCGTTAAGTTTATCTAAGTCTCCCTGCAATATGTTTACGTCAGACTGTGATCCAATAATCCTACCTAACTTAGTATCATCAGCAAACTTGCTGATATCACTGCTAATCCCACTATCCAGGTCGTTGATGTAAATCAAAAATAGTAATGGGCCCAAAACAGACCCTTGTGGAACTCCACTTGTCACCAGTCCCCATTCAGATTTGGAACCATTAATTGTTAAATACAGCCATAACTTCTTTCAGAGTGATATCCGTTATTTTGATCAATGCAATACATGAAAAGAAATATTGATCGTCAAAGCTGTCTTCTTAACCAAATACCGACGGGTGAAGGGTCTTGTGTTCAAAGGATTCCAGGAAATAAGAGTCACATGAAAAAAATCGAAAAAGTCACAGGAAAATAATCATTGGGAAAACAATCTCCAGAAAAAGTCACTAGATAAAAGTCTTTCTTTGACAGAAAGGTTGATGTTGAAACCTCTTCTTTTTTAAGGTTGATATTTCAATTAGTCTCAATAAAGTAATGTACAGGGCTGATAGTAAATTAATAAGTGTTGCTTAAAAGTAGCAACATATAATAGAAACGTTGAATCTTTGTATAAATTGGAATGGGAATGGACTACGATTAGTCCTTTAATTAAGAACAGGTTGTTATGGATCAACCTGGAATGGATTACGATAAGTCCTTTAATTAAGAACAGGTTGTTATGGATCAACCTGGAATGCATTAAGATAAGGCAGGTGACGTCCCTGTCATCACAGGTTGTCTAATCTGTTTTTTTTTTTTACAGGTGTTTGGTGTGAGGTCACATTCAGGTGACTTGTATACATATTATAACCTTGCTCCTCTGTATAGTCTGTGAGTATACCTGAAGACAGCGTGAACAGTGGAAAGCTCGGAAATCGGTGCCGTTGTGGATCAACACTACTTGTATTTAGTAAAAAAAAAAATGCTATGCTTTCCCCATGTAATTTATTAATAGTAATAAGTGTACTTCAAAATTATCCTACAACAGGCTCATGAATACCAAACATGTCACTTGCAAACAGCTCTGTCATCCGTGTGCCTTTCAGTGATACAGCTGTTACTTCAGTGTACGCTCTAGTTCCTAACAAGACTCGTGCCACCTAAGAAGAACTCTTTCAGGCTATATCTGATAAGTGTGCAGACCTGAACTATGATATTAATGTGCAAACCGTGATGACTGACTTTGAAGATGGGGCACTGGGAGCTGTTCTTGCAGAGTTTGGCCGCGACGTGGAGACTAAAGTTGTTTCTATCATCTTATGCATTCCACTTGGCGTAAGATCCAGGAACTGGGTTTTGGAACATCTCTCTCTCTTCTCTCTCCTCTCTCTCTCTCTCCTCTCTCTCTCTCTCTCTCTCTCTCTCTCTCTCTCTCTCTCTCTCTCTCTCTCCTCTCTTCTCCTCCTCTCCTCCTCTCTCTCTCTCTCTCTCTCTCTCTCTTCCTCTCTCTCTCTCTCTCTCTCTCTCTCTCTCTCTCTCTCTCTCTCTCTCTCTCTCTCTCTCCTCTTCCTCTCTCCTCTCTCTCTCTCTCTCTCTCTCTCTCTCTCTCTCTCCTCTCTCTCTCTCTCTCTCTCTCTCTCTCTCTCTCTCTCTCTCTCTCTCTCTCTCTCTCTCTCTCTCTCTCTCTTCTCTCTCTCTCTATCTATCTATCTCTCGCCCTCTCGCCCTCTCGCCCTCTCGCTCTCTGGCTCTCTAGCTCTCTCGCTCTCTAGCTCTCTCGCTCTCTCGCTCTCTCTCACCCTACCTACCTATCTATCTATCGTTATTTCCATGGGTCATGTCCAACATAGGCGTTAAGGGGCTTACTCCCCTTCCCTCGCCTCTCCTTGCCACGCTACCAGACTCGCCTCGCCGTCCGTCCACCGTCGGTTTTTTCCAAGAAGTAGAAAGACATCATTAGTGTTCCCATGGTTCACTTGGTTCCCATGCGTGCGACCTGTTCGCTTTTACCAGAACAGTTTTGTCCACCTCCCTTATTTCTGGAGTAAATCTCCAGCTGTGTTTTATGGCTATTTCGTTCCAATTAATTATTTTTCTGGTTATTTCCGGTCCTTTACCTCCTTTCAATTTTCCTAGGTCATTAGAATTATTTTCTATATAGTTTTTGTGCATACTTTCGCTCGTGGTGTATGCATAAGCAAACGAATATTTAAAGGCAGAAATTGTTCCACAATTCTGCTTCCAAAATGTCTATCGTAATGACGTATCGAGAAAGATCATCTTGATGCTGTAACACAAATCACAAACACAAATTCCAGAACAGATGTTGCGGAAAACATTCATCCGGCAGAAATAAACCTTGTGAGTGTGTAAAAAGAGAGCAGAATGTGTAATGGATGGAATGATTGTCTCAAAATTTTCATAAATGTGGTATCTTTCCAAATAGTTTGAGAAACATGTGATATTGTAAAACTTGGAAAAATAGGAATCAATCTGTAAGTTTTTCTCTTGCAAATCACAAACATATTACACAATATATATCTATAATAATATAAGCGAAAGGGTGTCTGTCTGTGTGTGTGTGTGTCTGTGCGTGTGTGTGTGTGTCCGCGCTAAGTTCCGCCCCCCGTGGCACAATCCCGTCACATGGCACAGTTTTGGAACCAGCTCGACCAGGGACACATTATAAGCCCACTTATGAGATGATCCGATCACTTTAATTTATTTTTTATTTTTAGTAGCCTGTTAGCGAGAATTGTGAAAAAAAAATGTGAGTTGCGAGAATTGAGGAAACTTTGATGTAGGGTGATGGGTAATGGGTGAGTGAATGGGTGGGGTGATGGGTAATTGGTGTGGGGTGATGGGTGAGTGAATGGGTGGGGGGTGATGGGTTGGGGGTGATGGGTGATGGGTGAGGGAATAGGTGGGGGGTGATGGGTAATGGGTGAGTGAATGGTGTGTGTGGTGATGGGTAATGGGTGAGTGAATGGGTGGGGGGTGATGGGTAATGGTGAGTGAATGGGTGGGGGGTGATGGGTAAGGCGTTAATACATACATTTCTACATCCATGATTTCAGGAAAGTTAGAAGGGGCTATCTGGAGAGTCTGTGTTTGGTGGGCCAAAGGCCCACCAAACACAGGTGGTGGGCCGAAGGCCCACCAATAGCCCTCCGCAGGAGCTAGCCAAAAAGTCCGCCCGGAGGGCGGCTTTGCGGCTAGTATATACATAAGTCTGTGGGTGAATGACACACACACACACCACACACACACACACACACACACACACACACACACACACACACACACACACACACACACACACACACACCACACACACACACACACACACACACACACACACACACACACACACACACACACACACACACACACACACCCCACACACACCACGCACACACACCACACACACACACACACACACACACACACACACACACACACACACAACACACACACACACACACACACACACACCACACACACGCACACACACACACACACACACACACACACACCACACACACGCACACACACACACACACAACACACACACACACACACACACACACACACACACACACACACACACACACACCCCACACACACACACACACACACACACACACACACACACACACACACACACACACACACACACACACACACACACACACCACACACACACACACACACACACAACACACACACACACACACCACACACACACACACACACTACACTCACCACACACACGTATAACTTCTACAACCGTAACAACAGTTTAATAGGCAGTTTATTGTTCCTGCGTTTTATTTAACAACTGGTCATGAATAGCGTTTCCTTTCACGATTCCCTTTCTTTAGGGTTCATGTCCCTCCTACATTATGCTCCATGCTACATAATATGCGTTATAGGACCATAGTATAAAGTCCAACTTCCTTACACAAAGCCGTTTCAGAGCTGCCCATGAGCCTTGTCAAAGTTACTTGCACAATTATTCGCCAATTATTGCTGTTCCGATCACACACATCCAAACATGGATTAATCAAGTATTATTTGTCTCATTACATCCTCATCTTCATGTTTAATGTTCCTTTGCCTTCACCACCCGCATGCTTTTATGTATGTCCATCTGCGGCCTAGCTGCACTAGATCCGTCCGTGTTTTCTCTAAGAGGCAATGTTGTCACTCATATGTTCAACATTACCGAACTTTACAAAACCGCTGCTGTATTAAGTTGTGCATCTTCCTTTGATTTTAAGTCCACTAGGCGAAGAGTATCATGACAACTCGGAAACTTATCAGCCACACCACCCAGGATTTTTCCCCTCTTCCACGGCCTCGCTGCACAAGACTTTCTACCTATTCTCACCCCTATTATGTTAATATTACTAATGGAAAAGTTAACCAGTATCTTTACGTAAGATAACCAATAAGTTTACCAGTACTCTTTCATCCCTTTCACTGATAAACTGTGGAAATCTCTTCCAGTTTCTATTGTTCCACCTTCCTACGACTTAATTACTTCAAGAGAGGAGTGTCAAGACACCTCCCAAACTAAATTGACCTACCCCCCCCTTTATAAAATGTCTGACTGTCTACTTTATAGGGTCTGGCGGCACAATAGGATCTTTGTTGCTTCTTTTTCCCGTAGCCAGAGACTTATGATGTAAGACAAAAAATGTTGATGTTGTATATGATTTAATATGCGAGTTAAAGTGTGACTGTATTTAAACTCAGGGCAACTGTAGACTACTGATAGGATTTAACCATACAGATAGGCAACTCATACCCCATGTTCTGTCTCGTCACCTCCAGACATTTGCCTCCAGGGCGTTGTTGTATTCAGTATTGCCAATAATAACGGCAATAAGAACATGGGAGCAATGAAAATTAAGTCGTCGAGTTATTTTCGACCCCGCATGTCTATACTTTTTAGGCCACTATAAAGATAATGAATTGGCTTCCTCGTGGTATTTCTTGCTCGTTCAGGAAGTAGAGTAATATTGCGTCATCCTCATAATTAAGGTGAACAACCACTGCCACTCATACATGTGCGAAAAAACAAAAAATATCAACACATCGTCTTATTGAAAACCCACCAAGAATTACAACCCTTTCTTGAGACGGCAGTGGTTGGGGGGCTGACGCAAGCGGAGGCGAGGGAGCTATCGATTATAATTCTGAGTGTCAGGTGGAGGTGGTAGGAAACACTAATGCCCCGTGTGTTGACGGCGACAAATGGTTCCAGCAACTCAAACATGCGAGAAATTATGTGTTTCAGAACAACTTATTTGTGTTGCTTCTAATGTTGGTTATGAGATTGTGATCAGCAGGGAGTCATCTCTCTAGGCGGTAATCTGACATGAGTTTATGACCTTTGCCTCATCCTGCTCCGTCTCATAACTTCGTCATATGTATTTGCTGCTCTTTTATCTCATCATTTAATGTTTCCTTTTTATTTCTTCTTCTTAATTCTTTCTTCTTAATCTTATTGCTTCTCCTCCTCCTATTTGTTCACTTCTTCGTCTTCCTTTTTTTCTCTTCATTTAATCCTCCTCAACTTCCTCTTCCCATGTCTTCCTCTTCATAATAACTTAATGTTATCCTCCTCCTCCTCGTCTGCCATATCTCCCTCACGTATTCTCACCATATTTTTTCAAGATATCATGTCTCAATTATTTTATGCTACCTAAGGGAGGTAGTCCGGCAGCCACTGGGCTCAACCTTGTTTTAGGGTCTTAAGTTATTTTTTCTGTGGAATTCGTTTGCCCACATATCCAGTATGAAACATATTTTGGTTGGCTTGCTGTCAGCGTTGAGCAATTTGAGATAATAAGCATAAAACAAAATGGCCGCCAAACTATTATAAAAATACATAATGTACCATAATTCCCTTACAAATTGACATAGACGGTCAACCAAAAGATGGATTCCAGGGTATGTTGACCCAAGAAATAAATTTCTGGAATTTTTATATCCTAAATGGCTGCCATTTTCAAAATGGTGGCCATGCAATTTAGAAAAATTGTGCTAATTCTAGCTATGTATTTTATACTATATTATATACTGACAACTAAAGTCGGGTTATACATGGACTTCAGAGTATTTAGCATGTCTTTTTCCATTAGTTATTATTAAAAATAGCTAGTTAATATATAAGTATAATCTAAATTGCCTGCTAGCAAATGTGTTTAACAATAGTTCTATGAATATATCACTTTTAAGTTACCTTTATAGCATGTAATGGATCAATGCTAGTGAAAAGTGCGCAAAACTGTTGTTAGCAACCACTTTGGATGTTCACGTTTGCGCCACGTTTAGGCCCAGTATTTACGACTTTAGCAAGAGCATTTTTTTTTAACGTTTTTTCTGATGTTTTATTTTTGTTTACATTGACTTAAACTACTCCATAAGAATATTCATTGTTACACAAAAAATGTAATGGGTGTCATCCTCTTCTGCATCTGGAATGATGCATAGAACATCTGCTGCCTTACTCTGAAATGCTAATATTGTACGTGTCCGCAAAACGTATTGGCCGGAAAACACTAAAAAAAAGTTATTTGGGTTTGTCAGCGTTGCGTGGTGATTCCCTCCACAGCTCGCGTTTGATCGTACGTCTGGCACCGTCACAGGCTGTGAGAAGTGTATGGAGGATGACATGGCGGCATAAATGTCACACAAGTTCTCTCTGAGCTTCCAAAGACGGAGGAATGTTACAGCCAGTTTCTCGTGGTGAATCCTCTATTTTCGCCGACAACTTTCTAGCCGCAGTATTTTTCAACCCAAGGCACTAGGATGGCCCCGACCAATTCTCCATAGTGGAAAAAGCACGAATTTTAGCCTGGCAAGCTGATAATGTCTCCACTCAAGATATTGCAATGAGGACAGGGCTAGGAGAGAGGAGTATCAGGCGTCTCGTGGTGTCACCGCGGGACCCCCGACCTAACACGGTTCCATTACGTAAACTGTGTTTTGGAAGGCCAAAGAAGACTTGCAAGACCACAGATAGACTCCTGAAGCGAGAAGTATGAAGAACCCGCGGATCACTGCCAATGAACTCTAAAAAACCATTCATTATATTGCTGGGAGAGGTTGCTGAACGGATGGACCTCAACATAGGGGGATAGGTTGGCGGCCAATACTTTTTGCGGACACTAGCAATACCGGGGGAGGACAAAACTGAAAGGTCCTTACCAAAATGCTCAGAAAGATTTGCTATTAGCAGTCAATGGAATAGAGCAGTGCCTCCATTTTCAACGTACAAATTGTACATATCAACTGAGTTTTTTTTTTTTTAAATCCAAAGGACTGGCCAAGGGCACAAAAAAAATAGGTAACACAAAGCCCGCTTAGTTGCCAGTCCCTATAAAGAAGACAGTAAGAGAATAATATAAAAGAGAGGGGTGAGCCAATTTAGTTTAGACGTGACATGTCTTCCTTTAAAATACTGAAACAACCTGCAAGCCCTTATCTAACTCAACCTTATCTGTATTTGCTGCCTTTACTGCAGCAGAGGTTGATCTAGTTGACATAAAGTTTGTACGACCAGCGATATGGTAGCGTGCATCAGCTGCATGTTAATCACTGACAGCTCCACCCACCCTGATTCGAACTTGTGCTGCCCAATGATCATTCCGTTCTCCCATTTTGCAAGAATATCTTCCTTTAGTGACATCTTGATTCCTAACCTGTCAACCTAACTGCAAAGATAAGCTTGTTTCCATCTTGATGGATTCTTGGGATCCTTTTTAACTTCGCAATCATCTCCTCAGAATATACATTGCTCTAAGAAATTGAACTTCAGAAGCTCAGAACGTCTTGCTCTTTTTTAGGTGCAGCATCTGATTGATCTCCGTCATCCTTTTGGCGTTTTAGAGCCCTTTCAACTTCTTTTGGATGCAGATATTTATCAACACATGACCTATGGACCTTCAAACTCAGATCTTTGTCATTATCATATTGTAATTGTTGTTTCTCATGTATCTCATCTTTGTATATTTTACTACATCTTATGATATTCTCTATCCTTGTAGCCTTAGCATTGATCAAATATTCCTTTTTTTTGGAATCATTGCATTAAAAAATTCCAAGCAAAGTAGCATTCTTCCTTCATACTGATTTTACATAATCTACACTTAAAGAAACTGTAAATTTTAAACGGTATAAGCAATAAAAATGTGATAAATGCTTATCTATGGGGAGGCGGTAGCAGAGTGGTTAGCGTCTCCGAGTGGCGTTCTCGGTGACCCGAGTTCGATCCTCGATGAGGGTTGTAAAATCCACTTAAAATCTTTTCTCTGCACCGTCGAGTGGCCTAAGAACACCCACCTACCCATAAATCTACCTTCGATTGCGAGTGCATCGGACATAGTGGGGCGGCATGAGCCTCTAATCACAAGCGTCACTATAGAAATCCTACCTGCGCTACCACGGGCGAGGGCCAACCATCAGAGCCCTCAAGTGAACCTCCAGGGCTTACCATCTGAGCCCTGTATAACACTTCCTACAGGCGCTATAGGCACAGATGTAAAATTTAAAAAAAAATCTAATATCAAGCAATGAGAACATTGGTTTATGTTAAAAGCCGAGGGTCTCGCCATTTACCACTTTTAACAACATGTACTTTCATGTATGGGATGCAACTAGGTTCACACAGCTTATGTACTACTCCTACCCCGATCGTTCAGCCAGTGCCATTTAAGTCCCGTGCGATCTGTACACCATACGAATGAATTGAGCCCCCCTTCATTCTTGGCTCGGGTCTCCCGCGTCAGCACACCCTGTATATTCAGGTACGGTTATCCAGCTTTAAATGGGGCAGATTAGATAACATTTGGGACACTAAATACAATCTTAACTGACATTGAACCCAATGTTGAGTTTCACAGCAGTGAAGTCACCAGTGTGATCTGGTAGTGCATCGACATTCACTCCTTTACCAGAATAAACAATAACAAAGATTAAAAAGCACAATACAGCAAATGGATGTGAGGATAATGAGGATATAAACATGTGAAGAACAAATCACCTATGCGCAATTTATGTGAATAAAGCTGGCGCGGGCATTTCTATTTTTCTATTTACAGCTTGTACCCACAAGTATAATTTGACTCTGCTTACTTGACCAGTATATAAATTTAGTAGCTTTTTTAGAATGTAATTCACACATGGCACCTGGACATGTTTTCCTTGGAAAATATACAAACTAATTACAATAGCTAGTAATCAATCTGAGACTGTATAAATCATATGTATGTATTGGCAGCCATTATGATTTTTGTGATAAGCAGCTATTTTGAATTACAGACAATGGTAAAAGACATGCTAAATACTCTAAAACCCATGAATTACCCAACCTCAGTTGTTAGTGTCATGCCCGCCATTTTGAAAATGGCCGCCATTTTGTATATGAAAATGCAAGAAATGAATTAATTGGGTCAACATACCCTGGAATACATGTATTGGTTGACCTTGTATGTTAATTTGTAAGGGAATTATGGTATTTTATGTATTTTTATGTTATTATTTTGGCGGCCATTTTGTTTTAAGCTTATTATCTCAAATTGCTCAAGGCTGA
>JACEEZ010004092.1:263632-278632 GCA_016584305.1 Chionoecetes opilio | reverse complement strand
ATAACTTCTCATAACCCGCTCACAACAAATCATAACTACTCATAACCTACTCACAACACATCATAACTCACTCACAACAAATTATAACTACTCATAACCCACTCACAACACATCATAACCACTCATAAAATCTATAACCCACTCATAACCCCTAACAACAACTCATAACCCACTCACAACCCACTAACAACACCTCATAATTATTGGTGGCGAGCGAAGCGAGCTGCTTCTTACCATAAGACCCATTCGCGTAAGGGGAGTGGAACCAAGTTTAAGGCAAAAAGTGAATAACTACTCCTAAATATTGTCGGATTGAGCTGAAACTTGACATGCAAGTAGTGCTGTCAAAATCAATGGGGGTCTGTGCAACAAACTTTTTGCGTAGAATTGCCCTTAATGAGTAATTAGCGTAATGAGTTAATTGGCTGGAACGTGGCTCGCTGCCACGTTCCAGCCGCAAGAACTGAGCCAAAAGCAAAGGGGCCAGAGGCTGGACGCCTATACTTGATTAATAAGATCTTACAACTCGCTAACAATACCTCATAACCCACTCACAACACCCTCACAGCCCACTCACAACCCACTAACAACACCTCATAATTATTGGCTGCGAGCGAAGCGAGCTGCCACTTACCATAAGACCCATTCGCGTGAGGGGAGTGGAACCATTCGTGAGCCAAAAAGTGAATAACTACTCCTAAATATTGTCGGATTGAGCTGAAATTTGACATGCAAGTAGTGCTGTCCAGTGTTGTAGGTCTCGAGACTGGTCTTGGTCTCGAGACCGGTCGCGAGACCAGTTTGATGTGGTCTTCGTCTTGGTCTTGGTCTCGTTTGATGTGGTCTTGGTCCTGATCTTGGTCTTGAAGCTTCTGGTCTCGGAGTTTGGCTCGAGACCAGGTCGAGACCAGGATTAAAGTAATCGTCCAGACCCATTTTTTTTGCATAATTATGTTGAATGTTCAATCAAAACACCTAATCCACCAAAAATATTTGATTTCCATGCCTTATTTCCGTAAAAACACAACGTTTGTAAAAAGCGCGCGAAAAAAACTTTCTTCATTCCAACAGGCCAGCGAATATTATTGATGACGTCATTTAAGGAAGTCAAATGTAAACAACAGTCGTCTTACACCCTAACACACCACGTCTCACACACAACAGTACCTCACACCACCGCCGTTTCTTACATATTTACCACAAAATACTCCTTTATAAGTGATTAACTAGGACGTGTGTGGTACTGTGGTTGTTGGAGGTACTAGAGGAGACTGGAGAGAAGAGAGTAAGGCATTGCAGGTACCGGAGTGAAGGGAAGAAGGCATTAATTAGTGTAGTGATTAGTGTAGTGTAGTGATTATTTTCATTAGTTTTGGTCTGTGTGAGTGAAGGCGTGAGCTGATGGTTGTGTGATAGTGTTATACGGCAATATCTTCTCTCCTGTCTCCTCTAGTACCTCCAGCAACCACAGTACCACACACGTCCTGGTTACACATATAAAGGAGTATTTTGTGGTAAATAAGTAAGAAACGGCGGGGGAGGGGGGTGAGGTAAGGCACTACTTATTTCGCGGCGTTACCTATTTTATGCAACAACGGGATTTGGGTTGGGGGATGATGTAGACAGTGTGACAGGCAAGGGAGTGTTCTTGACTTGTTTGTAATGCAGACTGCCATACAAGGCTACGCTATGGTGTGGCTAATGGATGGGTGGGTGGGTGGGTGGGGGGTTGGGGGTCTGATGCTTTCCATAGGGGTGTGTGAGGGTACAATACTCTCAAATTAAAAGTGGTTAAAGGGATACAATACAATAAAGGAGAAAAAAGGAAAAGGAAAAAAGGTAGTAGTAGGAAAGTGGTGTAGGACTTAGGACTGTAGTGGTGTAGTGTAGGAAAAGTTCTTACGGCTATTAATCAGGGGAGAACAAGAAGTAACGTATTCAAACTGGAAAAGCGTAGATTTAAAAAGGAAATAGGGAAAAAACTGGTTCACAAATAGGGTGGTCAATAATTATTGGAATGGGCTCAGTTGTGAGGTAGTTAGTGCGGAGTCAATAAAGAGCTTTAAAAGGAGGTTGGATGAATTCATGGATGGGAATGAAAGGTGGATGTAGGTAATGTTAAGTAACAGGAACTACCTCGTGTAGGTCTCACGGCCTCTTGTAGCTTCCTTATTTTCTTATGTTCTTATGTTCTTATGTAGACAGTGTGACAGGCAAGGGAGTGTTGTTCTGACCTCGCCCTTCCCTGCCGCACAAATCTTTTCCACACATTTAACGTGTCCGTATCAGTCGGAAACGTGTGCAAATTTCTCTGAAAAGGCACAGCTGTCTTGCTGCACCCATAAGGGATGCATGCATATGGCATATCGCAAAAAAAAATCAATCAGAAACACCCAAAAATCTTCAAGTACTATATTTATCTCTTGTGTGTACGTGCTTCTGGATTAGCCCGGGGTCTCCTCAAATGACGTCACCGAGCCTTGGTGCATCGCCTGCTTGGCGTGAGGAGCGTTTTCGAAGCTCGGAGAATTTGCAGATTTTGATTGCGAATTATTTAAAAACAAAACAGTTGACTGGATGCAAAAAGTGACAACATATTGTTGATATACGCGATAATGGCTATAATTTGATTGCATTAAATCAGGAAGGATGAAATGGTCTGGAGGATTACTTTAAAAAGTGCATCGCGGTGTGGGGAAGGTCGGAATTTATTATCATACATAGAAAAAGATCATGGCTGTTTCGATTCACGGCGCGCCATACAGCGTTGTACTGTCCAAAGTCATATAGAGAGGTCTGCCAATGGGGCGGAGCCGAGTTGATTCCGTGACGTCAGCACGAGTCGCCCCTCCCACTGTCTTCCCTACTCAGGCTCTTCAGCCCTGTTCCTGTCCCCTATTCTTCCAGCTCTGTGAAGACGCATGGCTGTAACTCCATAACTAACCATAGGATATTCTCGAAAATACCCTCATTGTGATTCCCACACAAAGTTACCTCATTAGTATGTATATGTTAAATATTACGTAACTGTAACCTAACTTGATGTGTTCATGAGTAAACTCGACATACTGTTCCAGAATACGGGAATATGCATCCGGCTCTTTGTCCTCTTGCTCTCATATATTTCTCATATATTTACATCCGAAGACATCACTGTGTGAAGGCATGGCCGCATGGTTAAGGAACGATCATCTGTTACAGCCGATGTGGTGGTATGAGGATGCATATCAGGTGGGAAATGATTGATTGATTGATTTAATGCCTAAAAAAGTTAATGTGCCAGACATCAGAGGTGGGAAATGAACTTTGCTTGTCCCGCTACAGCGGCAACAGCGGCACAAGCAAAGGGTCTCGTCCCCAGCTTGTGTGCTAGCTAAAACTCTCTCTCTCTCTCTCTCTCTCTCTCTCTCTCTCTCTCTCTCTCTCTCTCTCTCTCTTCTCTCTCTCTCTCTCTCTCTCTCTCTCTCTCCTCCTCTCTCTCTCTCTCTCTCTCTCCTCTCTCTCCTCTCTCTCTCTCTCTCTCTCTCTCTCTCTCTCCTCTCTCTCTCTCTCTCTCTCTCTCTCTCTCTCCTCTCTCTCTCTCTCTCTCTCTCTCTCTCTCTCTCTCCTCTCTCTCTCTCTCGCTCTCTCTCTCTCTCTCTCTCTCTCTCTCTCTCTCTCTCTCTCTCTTCATGTCGATACGCAAGTACATATATTTAATGAAGTTTTTCACAAATGTTTGGATTCATGCGCACACTTGGTAACAAAAGAAGTACGAAGGCCTTTTGCCCCGTGGATCACTGAAGACCTCAAAGCTATAATGCAGCAAAGAGACTAAGCACAGAAAGATCTTAAAGAAGACATGAATAATGTTAATTTGCAGACTAATTATAAAAACCTAAAAAGGCAAGTTAGAGGATTGTTTCGGCGAGCTAGATCAGAATATTATAATAAAAGATTAGAGGAAAGTAGAGGAAACAGTAAAGCCACGTGGAGGACTATTGGGGAATTGATTCCTAACGCCAAAAACAAGAATGTTAAGTTGTCAGCAAACAATGACGGTGACTCAGAGGGTATCAAGAGCAAAGCTGAATGTTTCAATAAATTCTTTTCTGATATGAGAAAGGACACCTTTGAGAAATCTCAGCAGAATCTGAGTAATTATGATGCATTGCTACAGCCAGTAAACCCCGAAACTTATACCAATAATTTGTATGCTATGTTTAGACCTCTGCCTACCAATTGAGATAAGTAACTCTTGTTATTAAGCACATGAAGAACACTAACTCCGATGGATCTGATGGCATCCCATTGTGTTTCTTGAAAGAATCCCTCCCTATCATTATAACCTACCTAACTTGCATTGTAAATACTTCTATTGTAACAGGTGTTTTTCCAAAAGCATGGACGCACTCTATTGTTGTTCCTATCTTCAAGGCTGGTAACATGAATGAACCTAACAACTACCGCCCAATATCTCTCTTACCAATTATTTCCAAGGTACTAGAAAAAGTAATCGCATCTCAGCTCACCCAGTACTTAGAGACCAATCGCCTCCTTAGTAAAACTCAGCATGGCTTTAGGACCGGCTTGTCTACGGATTCAGTTCTCTTAAAACTTTCTAACAAGTTATATACAAATAGTGATACAAAAAAGGTCTCCCTTATTACCCTCTGTGACTTGTCCAAAGCATTTGACAGCGTCAGTCATGATATATTAATTAATAAATTTTCCAAGTTAAACATCGACTTCTGGTTTCAAAGCTATCTCAGTGGTAGGACACAATCAGTGCGTATAGAAAAATGCATATCTGAAAAGACTGGAATATCCCATGGCGTTCCCCAAGGGTCTGTACTAGGTCCCATTTTATTTATGATTTATGCAAATGATCTCTCGTCCTTCTTTTCTGAGTGCGATATAATCCAGTATGCGGATGACACTCAGTTTATTAACACAGGCAGTGTTAACGATATACAAGACTTAATGCTTAGGAGCAAAGAATCACTAAAGAGAGCACAACAATATTTTCACAGGAATGGTCTAATGTTAAACGTCAAAAACACAATGTATGTTTGTATGAACAAGAGGACTTTTGTCACAGATTCCCCTTGACATTCGCATGCATGTTGACGGGAATCTCATCACCCCTAGTAGATCCTTAAAGAACTTGGGCATACACTTTGACAACCATATGCAGTTTAATGAACACGTAGATGCATTGTACAGGAAAACCTATGGAACCATTGTCCACATAAACAGACTTCGAGATCATTTTAACCAGACCACCAGGATTTCCATCATAATACAGTCACTGTTCCTAAGTATACTGAATAATGGAATCAAGATTTGGGGAGCATCCAACATCACACAGATTCAACGTGTGCAAAGGCTTCAAAACTTCGCAGCAAAAGTTGCTTTAGGAGGGGCTGGCTGCAAAGCACGACCATGTCACACCCTACTTAAAAGACCTTGGATGGCTGAAAATAAATGAAAAATATTACTATGAGCTAGGAGTTGCCGTCTACAATATAGTTAATAATAGAGTTAACCTGACTGGTTGTTTCCACTGCCCAAAGGGAGAGATATGTATGAACAACCAGTAAACACTAGGCAACAGCAACAACTCCATGTGCCAAAATGTAACACTTGCTTGGGAACAAAGTCCCTTCATGTGGCTGGACCTGCTTTCTGGAACAGCTTGCCAAGCCAAGTTAGAGATGCTGTACTGTACTGTGTTGGTAGGGTATGTGTATGGCAACACTCTGTATGGCAACGCGCCCCTTGACCTTGTCTATAAATAGGGTTGACTGCGTGTCCCCGGGCCCCGGCCCCACTCAGTTCTCACTCTTGACCCGGCATAGAGGTCACCGTCCCGCGCTTCTGTCCTCGTGGGCGGCCACGTGTGCCTCCCAACATATTCCACTGTTCCTGTACTCCACTCCAGCTGACCAATATATACCATCTATCTACAATCTACAAGGTGACTAGGGGCCGATTTCTCAGTCGTCCCCTTTCGTTGGGGTCCTTACCAACGAGCGGCCATTTCCATCCCCAACAACAAAATCTGATTTCCTAGTCGTCTTTTGGGCCGCTGTTGGTTTGTATCGATACCATAGATTGGAACCTTTGGGGACGCCGGGTTGGGGAGCCTAGTGCCTCCCCAACAATGGTTACTAATGCAATTATTTATCAAATACAACTAATTCCTACTTCCATATGGTTATATTTTCTTCTAAAAAAGATGTAAAAAATGATTAGACAACGCATCAATACGTTAGAGGGTTATAATGAAAGAAAAAGAAAAGTTTTAAAAGAACTTGGATGGCCGCGGTGAATGCACGTCACCAGCTGTCAAGCAGACAACATATTTTTCACGGCCATCTGCCTTAATAAATTATTTTATCTGTCACCCTATATTCTTCTATAATTCAGTAATATTGTAGGTATATATGCGTAAGATATACAAAAGTGGTTATATGTGAACTTGTTATTATAAATAAAAGTAGTAATTATAAATAAAAAATTTAATAATATATAATTTAATAATATAATTTATATATAATCATATACAACAAAATATAATTTATAAATTTAAGTAGAATATTATAAATAATCGTTGTTATTATTTATATGTGTGTAAATGGTAATTATTTACTGACTTTGGATGGAATATTTACATTTTCCGCCACTCAGGCATACCAACAGTACCGAATCTGCCGTCTTTGATTCGTTGGTATCCCTACCATGTTGGGGAGCTCGTGGTTCACGAAAACAGCGACTAAGAAATCGGATCTCTTTGTTAGTAAGAACTGTTACCAGGTTGGTAAGGCTTTTGGTTAGGGAGCTTACCAAAGGACTAAGAAATCAGCCCTAGTTATTGACCCCATACCCACTCTACTTAACACACACTCGGTATAGACAATACACAGACTTTGAACCCACTCGCCTCACCTCCGTGCCTTGCCGCTCGACCAAGCTACCACACGCTCGCCAACACTCCTCTCATCTTATGTACCAGTCACACCACTCTACTCATCTATATTCAAGTACATTGTACCATCGTCCCGGTACAATGCTACCTCCTTACACACTTTTAAAAGTCACTTGAAAAATCACCTTTTATGTAAACAAATCTGTATATAGACCATGTTCAATATTCTACCTGTCACATGTTATCTTATTCAGAAATATTGTAAGACTCACTACTATGTTAAAAGAATAGCCATTGCAACAATGGAAATAAAATTCTGATTATGATTTTCTCTCTCTCTCTCTCTCTCTCTCTCTCTCTCTCTCTCTCCTCTCTCTCTCTCTCTCTCTCTCTCTCTCTCTCTCTCTCTCTCTCTCTCTCTCTCTCTCTCTCTCTCTCTCTCTCTCTCTCTCTCTCTCTCTCTCTCTCTCTCTCCTCTCTCTCTCTCTCTCTCTCTCTCTCTCTCTCTCTCTCTCTCTCTCTCTCTCTCTCTCTCTCTCTCTCTCTCTCTCTCTCTCTCTCTCTCTCTCTCTCTCTCTCTCTCTCTCTCTCTCTCTCTCTCTCTCTCTCTCTCCTCTCTCTCTCTCTCTCTCTCTCTCTCTCTCTCTCTCTCTCTCTCTCTCTCTCTCTCTCTCTCTCTCTCTCTCTCTCTTTTCTCTCTCTCTCTCTCTCTCTCTCTCTCTCGTGTGCCCTCCCATTGCTACACAATCTTCCCGATTTAACTTCTTTCATGATTGTTTCGATACTTTCCTCTTACACTTGCTATTTTCTTACTTCACTGTCTTCGTGAGCTCACTCATTATAAGCTTTGTACACCTAAATTTGTGTTATCTCATATTCGTAAGTTTATTGATTACTTTTCTGTCCATGTTTCCCATCTTTACCTCTTGTCGCTTCCCTTTCTCTATACTCTCTCTCTCCTTTCCTTCTCTCCTCTAGCCGTCCGTCCTCTTTGTCCGTTCTGGTCTTCTTCCTTTTCCCTGCTCCAACAGCATCCCATAATTACCCTCGTTCTGCTGAGAGGGCTCCCAGTACGCCTCAAGCTCTGCCCACCGATCCACAACATTCCCTCTCCCTCTCTTCCTCTTGCACTTAGCTCACTCCCCTCGTTGTCAAGTGAAGCAGTTTTCTCTTCATCTCTCTCGTATCTTTCATCTCCATAATTTTATCTCGTTTATTTCGTTCTTCTCTTCCTCATACTCTTCCTCCTGTTTTTTGTTCTTTGTTATTTTCCTCCTCTTCGTCATCATCGTATTCGTTGTTGTCGGTCTCGTCGTCGTCGTCCTCCTCCTCCTCACCGCACCACCTTTGAACCTCCACACTGTGTTCACATCATTACAAAACACACATAACATGACCTATCTATCATGCACTAAACCTACCCCCACAAACTAGTAGTAGTTAGCCATAGATTACAGCTTTCAACTTTCCTCACAAATTCCATGCAGTTTTTCTATATTGCATGGTATCACTTCTTTTCCGGCCAGCTTCGGCTGGGAGGATGGGTGGGTGGGACTGGGGAGGAGCCTTCTACTTCCTATCCTTTCTCTCTTATTATCTAGTTAGTGTAGTGTAGTTAAAGCAAACAGCCTTGTAAGGACCTATCGGTCTGTTGCTGTTTGTGTTTCCTTTGTATTCCTTTGTATTCCTCCTCCTCCTCCTCCTCCTCCTCCTCCTCCTCCTCCTCCTCCTCCTCCTCCTCCTCCTCCTCCTCCTCCTCCTCCTCTTCCTCCTCCTCCTCCTCCTCCTCCTCCTCCTCCTCCTCCTCTTCTTCTCCTCCTCCTCCTCCTCCTCCTCCTCCTCCTCCTCTTCCTCCTCCTCCTCCTCCTCCTCCTCCTCCTCCTCTTCCTCCTCCTCCTCCTCCTCCTCCTCCTCCTCCTCCTCCTCCTCCTCTTCTAACAGCTCCTCCTCCTCCTCCTCCTCCTTTTCTAACACCTCATCCTCCTTATCTTTCCTCCCCCCCGTTTTCATTGCTTTCATTCCTCCTCATTCTCTTCAATGATGTAAGTCCAAGGAGTATGGTGACGTCCATTGTACAAAAGACGTTGTTATATTCCAGTTCAAAGCTTTGTTACACCCTTTTAGCAGTAAACGATATCATCAAAGCAATCACGTTCACCATATTATAATGCTGTTCGTGTGGTATACAAACATCTTTCACAAAACTCAATTAGGAGAGTATTTGTTCAGTTACCGTCACTTAATAACCCCTTGATCAGTTACCTGCACATAATGTCTTGCTCAGTCACCTACACGTACTAATAAGTCCTGCTCAGTTACCGGCACGTAATAAGTCAACACAAAGCTAGGCAACAACATGCAATTGTGTCGAGAATATTGTCCTGTATAGCCATTTCCACAGCAGGCCTTTGCACCAGCAACAGTCTTATTAACGTTCCTGAAGATGAAAGGAACGAATGTGTCGCATAGAAACACTACTACGAACAGACGGCACGAGGCTGGGGTACATACGATGGCAGGCTCCACCTTAACCCTGTAGAATCAGTGCGCCCTCTTGGGTGGTGGCTACTGCATGTACACACTTAAAGAAAAGTTGAAAAACTGTTAACACACTACTTCTATCGGCATACAACAACGCCAATAGGAGAGTTAGTGGACCATAAGCCTTTTTCCTTTCTCATGCACGTATCAGGCAACACCTTTTCTTGTCTGTCCTGTACACTAACATGTGAAGTTTTATCTCTACACGCGATGAGGTCACCGATTTACCTCCAAAGAACGTCTTAAGCCAGACGTGATTACCTTTACCGTAGCGCGCCATCAATCAACTCCTGGCAGAGTTCCAAGTTTGTGGTTTCAATTTTTCTTTTGGGAAAAGTATAGCCAAGAAAAAGTGAATTAATTTGTTGTTTCAGAAGTAGATTTTTAGCAATGAAATTGAACAAGCAGGTCATAAAAACGCCCATGTGTACGAATCTCGGAAAAAAAACACCCTGTCCATTGAATACAGACTTACAGACTTTGCTAGCTGAATGAAGCCGACGCTTCTTCTTTGCATTTAGATATTGGAGGGATGATTGTAAACATGTAGTCGTGGATGACAATTATTCGCATATATAATGAAACTTTTATAACAAGGAATTGAAAAATATTTCGCAAAAGTGATGCGTTGCTTTTGTAAATTGTGTACCCATCAATGTATAAACAAACATCTCCAACTTGATATTGATTGCCAACTCGGACTTGTGGTTACGTAATCATCGGGAACGAAAAGAAGAGCAGCAGTTGCGACCTCCATTGCATGGTTTGTTTAAGATCAGTACCAAGTTATTATTGACACTACAGTACAATAAAGAGCCTGAAGCAAGCTCGTCTTCTGGTACCTGGCACTGCTTAATAAAATGATCCAATGTCTTGATGATTTGCCGATATTTCTTCATGTTAATAAGTGTAATCATAATTGTAACGGAAGAAAAGGCATGCCATCATTATAAACCAGACAAAATATCCAAATCATTGCACATCCGCAAGAATAAAAAGGCAATTCATGAAGCTTGATGTCATAGCCAGGAAGAGTACAAGACAGAACAATCATTTGGACCACGGGGTGCAGGCACTGAGCTCTATATATCTCTATATACTATATAGAGCTCAGTGGGTGCAGGTCTGGGCTTCGATGACAAGGACATATAACTATTATATGTATTGTATTTCTAGGTTCTTGTGTCCGCTATACTTTTTTTCCATTTTTGAGTTTTGATGGCTAAAGATAGAATGCATCGATCAATTATTGTGAAACACGGAAACTCCCTCTCTTTCTGCCCGACGTATATTAGCATATCTGCTGCCTCTCACGGTTATGGTGTTTTCATATTTTCGCGCTGGCAGAGTGGCGAGGGGGCCTGACTTGGGTACGAGCTTTGTGATTCCTTCCTCTCCTGCCATTAGTGCTGCAGATCTGTGTGTCGCGTAACTGCTTAAGAAGATAATCTCGTTTCAAGCCAATTAACTGTCTATTACGTGATATTCCATGTTCCTCCTTCTCCTCTTCCTTTTCTTCCTCTTTGTAGCGATTACGTCACTCATGCATCAAAGGAATATTTCTTTTTAGGTTCAAGTGGCGTAAAAAAGCAAGGAGCATCAAGGAACGAAAGTGATTTATGGAGCGATTTAGAGAAAGAGAAACTCGTTAGTGTGGCGTGGATTATTCTCTCCAAGGGATACTTTGCCAAATGGGTTTACTATCCATTTACCAGTCGGTTTGTTTGAAAAGATTCTCATGTTTTTTATATATTTTATGCATTGCTTTCTCTTTCCTAGTTTTCTCATCATTTTCCAGAGCTGATTTCTCTCTTTCATATTGTGATTGTTATTTGATTTTTGTTGCCCTTGTTTCGTGTTTTGGTGTCCCTATGTTTCTTGATTTCCATATACGTATTTACTTTCATTAAGATATTTTTCTCTATGGTTTCCTCGCGCAGTAGTTCACAGTGTTAAGTAATTATATTGTGAATCACTTCATTTTCCTTATGACTCCATAATTCCTGTTCTATATTGTGAGTCTTAGTCGGGACCTGGAACTTATCCTTCAAATCCAATTTGGTTGATATCCTCATAAACACTTTCATCCAGTTGCTGCAGCAATCCCGCTGGAAGTGATCACTACAAATCCTTGCAAATGTCAACTTCCCGTTCCATTTGCTCTTGTCCGCCGCACAAACCTCTTCCATACATTTAACGTTGTCGTATCAGTCGGAAAGTTGTGCAAACTTCTCTCGAAAGGCACAGCTGTCTTGCTGCACCCATAAAGGATGCATGCATTTGGCATATCGCAAAAAAAATCTATCAGAAACACCCAAAAATCTTCAAGTACTAAATTTATCTCCTGGGTTTACATCTCTCTGAATCTGCGGGCGGGGAGAGCGCTTCCTTTTGCTACGTCACCGACCCGTGGCGCATCGTTTGCAAGCCTTGAGGAGTGTTTTGAGAACTCGGGGAATTTGCAGATTTTGATTGCGGATTATTTAAAAACGGCTGACTGGATGCAAAAAGTGACGACGTATTGTTGATATACTCGTTAATGGCTATTATTTGATTGCATTAAATCAGAAATGATGAAATGGTCTGGACGATTACTTTAAGTCTGACGCAGCTGGTTGTGACGACATTTCACCTAAACTTTTAAAGCTCACTGCCTCTTCTATTTCTCGTCCATTGACACACATCATTAATCTTTCCTTAAAAACTGGTACATTTCCAGATCAATTAAAAAAGGCCAAGGTAATACCATTACATAAATCAGGCAACAAGAATGACATCAAAAACTATCGTCCCATCTCAGTCCTTCCTGCTTTTAGCAAAATATTTGAAAAGGCAATTTCTACTCGCCTTATTAACTACTTGGAGGGAAACAGCTTATTATATGACTCTCAGCATGGCTTCAGATCAAATCGCTCTATAGAAACAGCAATTTTACAGTTTGTCAGTGACGTATACCAAAACTTAGAAGGTAAATATTATGTTGCAGGAATATTTATAGATTTATCAAAAGCCTTTGATTCTTTAGATCACCAGATACTTCTCGACAAATTAGAAAACATAGGGATAAGAGGTGTGCCTCACCAACTGCTTAACAGTTATCTTAGTAACAGGTCACAAAGTGTTTTTTGTAATTCCACTTATTCTCTTTCAAAATCTATATCTAAGGGTGTACCTCAGGGATCTATTTTAGGGCCTGTACTTTTTCTTATATATATACATGACATAGGCAATGCTACCTCAAAATGTAAGTGTACTATATATGCTGACGATACAAATCTCCTATTAGCTGATAGTAACCTGAAATCCTTACACCTTAATTTGCAAATTGAATTTTTGTTGATAAATAAGTGGATACAGGCAAACAAATTAAATCTCAATGTTATAAAAACCAATTATATACTGTTTCAAAATCGTTCAATAAAAAATGTCATGCCCCCAATATTATTAGAAGGTGAACCAATACAACGTGTTTTTGGGTGTAATTATCGATGAAAATTTAAATTGGAGCCATCATATTAATGAGGTATGTACAAAGCTATCAAAAATATGTGGCATCCTATATAGAGTCCGCCATCAACTAACAACAGAGAGTATGGTCAGTATTTATTACACCTTATGTTACCCTCACCTGATCTACTGTGTCTCCATATGGGCTTGTACATGGCCATCATTTTTGAAAAAATTATAAGTAGCCCAAAATAAGATTATCAGATCTATTCTATTCATGGATAAATTTGATTCTACCAGCCGTAATTATTCTCAGTTAAATATATTAAATTTCAAATTCATTAAAATATATTTTGTATTGTTGCTTATTTTTAAAAATATGAATATCTATACAGGTAACAAACTTTTCAAATTTATTGAAAGTTCTCATAACACGAGGGGTAATACTATAAATCTAGTGAGTCTACAATTTCGAACAACCCTCTACAACAAGAGTGTGGTATGTGACGGTCCTCAGCTGTGGAATTCCCTTCCTACTGATGTAAAAACATTAATATTTACATGTAAATTATTTCAATTTAAAAAGAAAATAAAGAGTTATTTGTTTACTTGTCAGAATACAGGATGTTAGGCGAACGATGTAAGTGTGTGTCAATACGCAAGTCAGTGTGGATGTTCTATATTGTTAATGCTTGTAAGAATGCATGTGTTGGAGATTTGGTGCTTGTTTTTACATAATTGGGATCTTATTTACTGTAGTTGTAAAGTTTGATTGCATAATCTATTCAATATAATTTCTTAGAAAATAATGTTGCCTGTGTACTGCAAATTTAGATTAGAAATTTCCGTCTGTCAAAGAGTCTTTGCTCGACAGACCATGCCGTTAATAGACAAGGTATATATAAGTTTGTTTATACAATATATTGAAGTAACAATAATGGCAATAAATTTACTATTACTACTAATACTATTACACACACACACACACCACACACACACACACACACACACACACACACACACGCACACATTGGGATGCTATATGTTTTATTCGACTATCGCTTCTTTGTGCTTTAAGTAATAATTCCAGTCTCTGTTTCACCTCAGCTCATGTTTTGTTGTTTCTCAGTAGCGAAAATCGGACTGTCTCCGCTGCGCACTTTTGCTACACATTTATTACAGTCTCCCGATACCTTGCTGCTTGAGAGGGTATTTTTTATAACTTTTCACTAAAAGTTTAGAAATATATCATCACATAATATTACGTACACGTGTCTTCCTTGTAATTTTTTTTCCTTATGTTTTTTTCCGATACCTTGCTGCTTGTAAGGGTAATTATTACAAGTTTTTACTAAAGTTTAGAAATATATCGTCACATAGTATTACGCACACGTATCTTCCTGCTTAAATGATTTTCCTTATGTTTTTTTCCGACTTGTGTAGTAATGGTTATCCATCATTACAATTCCCACTGCAGTGTTTACATCTGAGCCGTGAATGTAAACATACATATATTTTTGTTTTGAAATCCTTCACTACAATTTAAGCCAAATGATTTATGTGAAGTCAATTCAAATACTGCATTTTACTTTGTATTCGCACTGCTTTACTTCTATACATTTCTCTATTTAAGTACGCATGTGTGTATTAATGTATGTGTGTATGTTTGTACATACATGTGTATAATGTAAATGCATGTGTAAATGTAAATAAATGCATGTGTTCATTTATATGTACTTATGTATGCATGTGTATATGCATTAGCCTTCATTATATCAAAATTTACCTCATTCATTTATTACCTTGTGCGTTTGTCAATTCACATATTTCCATCTCTATTTCTTTATATTTCCATGTACAATTGTAATACAGTGGCAAAACAAAGCACAGGCCATTGCGGCCAAAACTTGTGTCCTCCAACTGACGGGATCCGCGATATCGCTCATGGCGTTGTCCTGGGAAGGCAGTCAACCCTCCACATAAATCACCTTGCCATGGACAACGCAATGTGTGTCCACAGGTTTTTGACAATATCATGATCAGCTGGAAAATGTTATCATTCTTTTTTATAGAATTAAATATAGTTATCAACATGAAGTATT
>JACEEZ010004092.1:236132-258632 GCA_016584305.1 Chionoecetes opilio | reverse complement strand
GGGCTGGTCGTCCCTATCTGGAAAGGGAAAGGGGACCGTCAGGACTGTAACAATTACCGCGGTATTACACTGCTCAGCGTACCAAGCAAGGTGCTTGCCCATCTATTGCTGACACGGATTCGCAGTCATCTGGTGAAGCATCAGAGACCTCAGCAGTCTGGGTTCACGCCTGGTAAGTCAACAACGGACCGTATCATAGCGCTTCGTGTCCTGGTGGAACGCCGACGTGAGTTTCGACAGGGGATGCTTGCAGCCTATGTTGATCTCAAGAAGGCGTTTGACTCAGTGCATCGTGAGTCACTCTGGGATCTTCTGCGACTTCGAGGGATTCCTGCAAGGACTACTGGTTCGAGGGATTCCTGCAAGGACTACTGGTTTGATAACTGGTCTGTATTCTGGGACTGAGAGTGCTATGAAGTGTGGGGCAGGTGTATCCAGCTTCTTTCCTGTGAATACAGGAGTGAGGCAAGGGTGCGTCCTTACCCCATCACTTTTCAACGCTTGTATGGACTGGGTATTGGACAAGGTTGTAGATCAAAGTGATTGTGGAGCATCCGTCGGCAACACCAAGATCACTGATCTTGTTTTTGCCGATGATGCAGTAATCTTTGCTGATTCGCTGGAGGTCCTGGAGATGGCTCTCGAGGCGCTGCACGAGGAGGCAAAGCCTTTGGGACTTGAGGTCTCCTGGCTCAAGACCAAGGTCCAGGTGTTTGGAGACTTACTAGATGAAGCAGTACAGTCTGTTCATGCGTGTGGCGAGGACATTGAGATCTTGGAAAGTTTTACATATCTTGGTAGCGCAGTCCATAATGACGGCGGGTCGCGTCAAGAAGTCTTACGGCGGATTGGCATAGCCCACGGTGTTATGGACTCGCTCAGCGGGAGTATTTGGCGTTGTCGGTACCTGTGCAGAAGGACAAAGATCCGGATCTTCAAGTCGCTTGTGATCCTTGTCTTACTCTATGGTTGTGAGACATGGACACTAAATATTGACTTGAAGAGACGAATCAATGCCTTTGGTAATATATGTCTTCGCAGAATCATGGGGTATCGCTGGGATGATTACGTGTCAAATCAGCGATTGCACCGTGAGACTGAATCGAGGCCTATTACCTGCATAGTCCGTCAGAGCCAACTTCGGCTATATGGGCATGTGGCACGCTACCCTGAAACCGATCCTGCCCATCGGGTTGTATCTGTAAGAGACAATCCGGCGTGGAGGAGGCCAAGGGGGCGCCCACAAGGCTCGTGGCTGGGGCAAGTTGATGTTTCTTGTCGAGAGCTGCTTGATATGGGAAAGGAGCCTGCATGGAGACTCGCGCGTGGTGACCCCCGGGAGTGGCGTCGTAGGGTTGGCGAGGCGACGTGCCCCCCGGCGTATGCCTCCAATGATTGATTGATTTCAGAAACTCTTTGGGTTGTTGCCAAGTGCAGGTTAAGGGTTAAGAGATATTTATTTTTTGTGGCAGATATTTATTTTTTGTGGCAGAGATATTTATTTTTGTGGCAGAGATGTTTATTTGCTCTATATTAGGTAATGCTTGTCGTGGACAGCTCTTTGAAGGTGACAACAAAATACTTGAAATTAATTAATCAAGTAAAAATTATTACTTACCTACTGAAGGCGTGAATTAAGAGGTTGGTACCACGCAGCATAATTAGTATTTACCTACCTGTGCGAGAGGCAGATGGTTATAAAATGCAAACTTTCCCTTCTATCGAGAAAGTTAGTCGTGTAGGTTTTCTTTTTTTTTTTAATATTTTTAATTACTCCGCTAGAAGGCAGAGTGGACGACTGAAATTATATCGCATAAAAGATTCAATGCATCAGGAGACACATTGGTGTTTGATATCCTGCTCCACGTCTTGGGCTGCTGTGTCTGGAAATAAAAGGAGATTCAGGGAACTTCGAAAGGATTTGTAAAGGACACTAATATGTGTAAAACAAACAAAGATGAAGGAATGATCTCTAGGACGGCCTGATAAATGAATGTTTATATGTATGTATTTATATGCACACACATAAAGAGAGAGAAAGAGAGAGAGAGAGAGAGAGAGAGAGAGAGAGAGAGAGAGAGAGAGAGAGAGAGAGAGAGAGAGAGAGAGAGAGAGAGAGAGAGAGAGAGAGAGAGAGAGAGAGAGAGAGAGAGAGAGAGAGAGAGAGAGAGAGAGAGAGAGAGAGAGAGAGAGAGATAAAACATAGTTTGATCAATGATTCACAACATGGATTCACCAAGGGTACGTCATGTCTCATCAATTTATTGAGTTTTTATAGGAATGTTTATGCGACGGCAGATAATGATAAGGATTATGATATAATATATCTGGACTTTAGTAAGGCATTTGACAAGGTACCACACGAGCGACTCTTAAATAAGGTTAGGTCTCATGGAATAGATGGGAAGGTTCTTCATTGGATTAGAGCTTGGCTAAGTAATAGGCAACAAAGGGTTACAATTATTGGTTCTAAATCTGAATGGGGACTGGTGACAAGTGGAGTTCCACAAGAGTCTGTCTTGGGTCCATTACTATTTTTTATTTACATCAACGACTTGGATAGTGGGATTAGCAGTGATATCAGCAAGTTTGCTGATGATACTAAGTTAGGTAGGATTATTGGATCACAGTCTGATGTAAACATATTGCAGGGAGACTTAGATAAACTTAACGAGTCAGATGGCAGATGGAATTTAATATTGATAAATGCAGTGTTATGAATGTTGGTAGAAAAAACCCTGGTAATAGATACACCATAAGCAATGTATCGCTGAAAAGATCAGAAGGTGAAAAAGATCTTGGAGTGAGGGTGAGCCCAGACCTCCGACCTAGGAAACAATGTATTGAGGCCAGAAATAGAGCTAATAGAGTATTAGGATTCATTACCAGAAGTGTTAAAAGTAGAAGTACGGAAGTTATTCTAAAGCTTTATCTGGCTCTGGTCAGGCCTCACCTAGACTATGCGGTTCAGTTTTGGTCTCCATATTACAGGATGGATATAGCCTTGTTAGAAACAGTGCAGAGAAGGATGACCAAAATGATACAAGGGATGCGTAACTTTAGTTATGAGAGGAGATTGAAGTTATTAAAATTACACTCACTCGAGAGATGTAGAGTAAGGGGCGATCTGATAGAAGTTCTTAAGTGGATAAAGGGATTTAATAAAGGAGAGGTAGGAAAAGTTCTTACGGCTTTTAACCAGGGTAGAACAAGAAGTAACGGATTCAAGCTGGAAAAGCGTAGATTTAGAAAGGAAATAGGGAAAAACTGGTTCACAAATAGGGTGGTGAATGAATGGAATGGTCTCAGTAGACAGGTAGTTAGTGCGGAGTCATTAGGGAGCTTTAAAGAGGAGCTGGATATGTTCATGGATGGGGATGAAAGGTGGATGTAGGTAGTGTTAGGTGACAGGAACTACCTACGTGTAGGCCTCGCGGCCTCTTGTAGCTTCCTTATTTTCTTATGTTCTAATGTTCTTATGAGAGAGAGAGAGAGAGAGAGAGAGAGAGAGAGAGAGAGAGAGAGAGAGAGAGAGAGAGAGAGAGAGAGAGAGAGAGAGAGAGAGAGAGAGAGAGAGAGAGAGGAGAGAGAGAGAGAGAGAGAGAGAGAGAGAGAGAGAGAGAGAGGGGGGGGGGGAGGTATCACAAAGTTTAATACAAAGTTTGATAAATATAATGGTCTATGATGAGCTGTGACGTGTCCATAACATAAGTAACTCCTTGTAACGAGTATCTGTGTTATTGACAATGGCCTTGCATTATTATGCCTTGCTTACTGTTTATATTACTTATGTGTTACTGTGACGGCAAGTTGGATTGTCTTTAGGTGTAGAAGGTTGGAAACGAAAATATGATGAAATCTTAACATATGACATTGCAAGCTTCCGGTTGTTAAGTTGTATGAATGAAATGCATGACCTTTGAATGAAGCATGGCATCAGTAAGATGAAGGTTGGCTCAGTGTTTAAGACCATTCAAACAAATATGCATTATAAAATGCATATATTTCGTCTTTAGGAGGTCTATCACACTACGTCTGACACACCTATATTATAGTATAGGTCCTATAATGATAATAACACTGAGTTTAACATACAATTTTCCTGTATTGAAGTAGTCTTTTCAGACATCGTGCCGAGTGTGGTGCTTGGTGGTTTGTTGACAGGCTTAGGACGTCACTTCCGGTGTGGACGCAGTTTTGGCCGTGAAGATACTTTAATTTTTTGACAGACTACAGTAATATTTTCACATATATTAATCAGAGAGAAAAACTAATGCTACTCCCATGGTTAGGGAAAAGATCAGTTAATTAGTTTACGCAATTTGTACACGAGAGGAAAGGGGTCCATTACTGAGTAGGAAATTTCTAGGGAATTAAGAAGATTACATAATGGGTTTAAAACGAAAATTACTCTTTAATTAAACATTTTTTTATGCATATCAACTCCATTCCCCCCTTCCCTTCCCTTCCCTGCCCACCTGCCGTTCCCGCCCTTGTTGGCAGTGACGGGAATGTTCATCGCCCTCGCGTGCGTTCCCGGCCAAGGCTTCCAGTCCCCCTCCTGCAGCGAGAACTATTTCTACGTGAAGGGCATCACGGTAAGACCTCCTTGTGTGGTGGGGTAGGAGAGAGAGAGAGGAGAGAGGAGAGAGAGAGGAGAGAAGAGAGAGAGAGAGAGGAGAGAGAGAGAGAGAGAGAGAGAGAGAGAGAGAGAGAGAGAGAGAGAGAGAGAGGAGGAGAGCGAGCGAGAGAGAGAGAGAGGAGAGAGAGAGAGAGAGAGAGAGAGAGAGAGGAGAGAGAGAGAGAGAGAGAGAGAGAGGAGGAGAGAGAGAGAGAGAGAGAGAGAGAGAGAGAGAGAGAGAGAGAGAGAGAGGAGAGAGAGAGAGAGAGAGAGAGAGAGAGAGAGAGAGAGGAGAGAGAGAGAGGAGAGAGGAGAGAGAGAGAGAGAGAGAGAGAGAGAGAGAGAGAGAGAGAGAGGAGAGAGAGAGAGAGAAGAGAGGAGAGAGAGAGAGGAGAGAGAGAGAGAGAGAGAGAGAATGTTTTTGTGTGCATAGAAACAGAGAGAAAAATATTCGAAAAAATGTCTTTAGGTTGTATTTGTGTGCAATGTTCAAAAGACTCAGGTGTTTTGCAATACTTTAACCTCAAAGTGTAACCGTCAACAACAAAAAAATCAGTTTGGATATGTTCCAATATCCATCAGTGAATCAAATTAAGAAATTAAATTTTCTTCACTGATGTGACTCGTGTTTTTATAGAGGTAAACTTTAGGTTTGTGTTGCTGTTATATTTGCGGATATCACTTGAGTTTCAATTTCCTGACGCCTCGTGTGCGTGTATATATATATATATATAAATATATATATATATGTATATATATATATATATATATATATATATATATATATATATATATATATATATATATATATATATATATATATATACATATATATATATATATATATATATATATATATGTAATGTATATATATATATATATATATATATATATATATATATATATATATATATAATATATATATATATATATATATATATATATTATATATATATATATATATATATATAAATATATATATATATAAATATAATATATTATATATATATATATATATATATTATATATATATATATATATATATATATATATATATATATATATATATACTGTATACACATATGTGTATGCGTTTGTTTGTTTGTGTGTATTTTTTTTATTTTTTTTGTGTATGTGGTGTGTGTGTGTGTGTGTGTGTGTGTGTGTGTGTGTGTGTGTGTGTGTGTGTGTGTGTGTGTGTGTGTGTGTGTGTGTGTGTGTGTACACGTGCTTGTGTGCGTGCGCGCGCGCGCGCGCGTGTGTGTGTGTCAGCTTGACGTAATGGCGGACTATTAACGCCTTGTGACTGTTCGGGAAAAGACACCAAATCAAGGAGCAAGAATTACTCCGCTAATGAACTTGTCAAGGCGGGGAATAACTGCTGCACGTGATGTTATGTGCTGTGAAACCTTCCTGATGAAACACTATCTCATACGTGCCTTGTGTTCTTGTTTTGGTGTACAGTTTCGCATCATCTGGGCCTTGCTGTTCTTCGGGCCTATGGTGGTGATCAGCCTGGTGTACTGCCGCATCTTCCACCTGCTGAACCACCGCGCGCTGTCCCTGGTGAGCGCCGAGCAGCGGTATCACCTCAGGAGGAACATAAAGGTGGGTGAAAGTACTCGTTTATTTAAACTATACCTTTGCGAAAAAGACCACGATATTTTATGACATAAAGTTATATTTTTGAAGAGGGATAACACGACAATGAAGTAGAGTGAAGGGTAGTTAAGCATGTCACATTATTCTGTTACGTAATGAAGGACATGATTGTACGGTTGAGTTCGATTAAGTGTTCGGAGATAATGAGATTTTGTAGCTCAAGGGCGTGATCTTTCCTGACATGACACGACAAATTGATGAACAGGGAAGTCTTGATAATCGCAGTAGTGGGAGATTGGCACCTCGCCTGCCATCACGCGGCCACGACCACTAAATGCAATCTTGGCCGTGCTGATCCTGGACAGCCGGTATACTGTCCTATCATATATTATCCCTGTCTTTCAGACTGTGAGGACCACAGCGCTCATCGTGGGCACCTTTGTGGTGGGCTGGGGTCCGGCCATGGTGAAATTCCTGCTGGTGTGTGACGAGTGTCCCATCAAGCCGCAGAGCATCGACCTGACCACCAACATAGCTCTCGGCGTCTTCGTCAACATCACCTACTGCCTCAAGGTGATGACCCGTCACTGGTGAAGAAGCCAGCGTGATGACGCTTAGTCCTGTTTGGGAATTTAACGATATCATAATAATTGAAAGAAAAAAATTGTTTCCAAGTGTTGATCCCGTTCCTCACAAGCGTCTTGTCTGTGTAGGTGTTCACGGACACCTTCATCTACGCGGTGCAGCTGCGGGACGTGCGCCGGGCAGTGCAGGCCATGGGGCGGCAGCTCAAGAAGAAGGTGACGGGGCAGCGAATGGAGGGTCCTTCAAGAACTGTTTCGAGGTTCTCCCGCACAACCTCCACCAGGGTCTCCATCGGGTCTCCGGCTCTCCGCAGGTATGTTTGGTTCTCCTCTGGTCATCAGTGTCGTAAGGCAGCATAATCGTTGTAGTTGTTTGTTGTGTGTCAGGATCATTTAAAGATACTCGCTTAACTCTTGCGGTGAACTGTATGTTGACTACAGTGGAGACGATGGTTAGTTTTACGTCGCCATATCATGGACGTTGTGATACGTTTATGACTTGTCATTTTATCGCAATAAGCTAGGTGACCGTGTATTAATCCTTAAAACTAAAATAAAAAAGTCAACGTGTCAACCGCCCGTTGTGGGCATGATCGTAAGGCAGTCCGTAGATACAGACCGATACTTGAAACTATTCGACACAGACAAGTAGCTTAGACCTGTTCAGAAAACAATTTTTTCCTATTTTTATACCCCCCTGCAAAGTTTCCCATGCTTTTTGACCTGAAAAAGCCGAAAATCACAACCATTTTGAGCTAAAATGTCAGGAACCTTTGCTTCATTGGACCTCAAGATATTAAGCCCGCGACAGTAGAAAAGCGCCTAATTTTGCCTTCCGCCAGACTTTTTTTCACTTAGATTTTTGGGTTACAATTGGGATAAAAACAAAAATTGGGAAATAAAATTTAAGCATTTTTATATTTTTTCTAAAAAAAAACAATCCAAGTAAACATTCAAAAAAAAAAGAACATCATATCAGAAAAAAAGAAAAATTTTTTCTAAAAATTTTTCATATAAAATTTATAAATTTTAAAATCTTGAATAAAAAAAATGTGGGGCCCAAAGCCCTCAAAAAAAACCTTTTTTCAAGTAGCAAAAAAAATTCTATTGCTTGTCAAAAGGACACTTCACAGCTTTTTTTTTCAGAGTTTGCTTCTTGAAGCTATCAAATCGTCACGGTTGTTTTCCCACATTTTGAAGAAGGTATTTTTTTTGCTGAGAATCTGTGGTAAGGATTTTTGCAAAATCGGGTCATCATCTTGACTCCCCCCCTCAGAAATGTATTCACTAACTTTTACATTGCTAAAAATTTTCCCAAGGGCCTTGCTGTAGTCATAAAACCTCCTTGGCCATGTCGCCAAAAGGTTTCCCAAAAAGCCAGTCTACTCAATCCCAAAGGGGGGGTCAAGAAGAAATGCCCTTTTCTGGACCAACTAGTTTTCAGCCAGAGTGTCTTGGCTGAAAACCTGAGGGAACATGGGTTTTTTCCCTCTTTGGAAGCACTGGCTTCTCATTGGCGTCCCAGCTTGGCAGCAATGCCCCGCTTCTTTTTTGTCATTGAGTCTGTCCCGAAGAGACCCAAAACGGACAACCTCCTGTGTAGGAAACCATTTGGGGTTTTTTCTTTTTTTTTGAAAGCACTGCTGAGCAATCTCTGGATTTTTGTTCTCTTGAACTTATCATGTCCTTCAGAACTGCAGATAAATTTGCAGGAGCATTTTGAAGCAAGGTAAGATAAACACCCCAAATGGGTGTTTTAAGAACAGTCCTAGGAAGGGGTTTGAGGCGTTCCAGCTTTCACAACAGTTTCTTCCCCGTCCCTCCGGCTGCTCAGCAAACAGGGAACATCTTAAATAGAATAAGGTTTCGGGCCCACCCCCCGGGCCCTTTAAAATGGCTCCAGGAGGGACTCCAGTGGATTCCGCGGGGAGGCGTGTCCCCAAGGGAAACGATCATGAAAAGCTCAGCCATCTCCGGAAAGTCAGCTCTAGGAGGCTTTTTCCGCCCTCGGGTTTTCCTTTGTAGTTTTTTCCTTGCACTCTTTTTCTTTTTATTCAACCATTTTTTTTCTGAGGGAAACAGGGTTGTAGGGTTGTCTGTGGTAAGATCTGCCCAAAACGCCCTTTGAAGTGTTTAAACCCAAAGGATTCTTGGGCTCTTGACCTTGCCAAACAGTTCTCCCATACAGCCCCAACCAGCACTTTTTAGAATTTTTTTTGTCTGCAGGCCAGGTAGAAAAACCCTTCCTGTAAAGGGCTGTTCCCTCCGAAGTTTGGGAGTTCCCTGATGTACCCCCAATTTTGCTGGCCTTTTGTGTCAAAACAAAAGGGCCCAGTGTCCTCTTAAGCCCCCTTTGCCTCCAGCAAACCCAGGGGATCCCCCCTGCCTAAAGCCGTTCCGGGTTAAAAGCTGCCCACACTGGTACCCCCCAGTAAGTTTGCCTTCAGGATATCCCGTTTGGTCCTGAGAAAAACCCACCCAAAGAGCCCTCTGACGGGGTTTCCCAGGATCACTTCCCGGGACAATCTCTCAGCATCTTGCCATCCCAGGGGGAACCCAGCATACTTGGGGGGGGTCCTCGCAAAATCGGGCCAATGTACCCCCTGGCTGAGGGTGGTCTTTGTCAGCATCCTTTTCCCGTCTCGTTGTTGAGGTTGAGATAAACAAAACTTTTTCCAAGGTCAGCCCCACCACCTTCAATGTAGCAGAGACAAAGGCCTGTCACTTGTTGTCAGACAACCCCAAAACGATCAGCGGTACTGCAAAATTTCAACCCCTTCAGCCCCCTCCGGGGAAAGGAAATGTGGAAGCCCACAGTGTTGGGGGATTTTAACATCCAGGACGAGGTTTTTGGGTTTCCCCATATCCTCTGCATTCCCTTCCCAATGTGGGTTTGGGCCCGCCCGGGGTAGACACATCACAGCAGTCCTTCGCTGTGTGGCACTAAAAAAAATTGTGGGAAATTTTGTGACTTTTTCCCTATTTTGTTCCTCTCTTGTGCAGTCTTGCCCCCTCTCTGCTTGCTCCCTGGGACCGGACTCAAAAAATCTTGTATGCCCGGGACATGTGGGCCTTTCTCTCTGTCTTTCTGACCCGGGTTTAAAACCCATGCCCTTTGGTCCTTCTTCCCCCTTTGATAGCAGTGGGTCTTTCTCTCTATTTCCTGGATGGCTCGGAAAATCCTATTTTCGAACAGGCTATCTAATTTCCCGGCAAAGGCACTCCTTTTCCCCCCGGGTCAACCCGTTTACCTTTTTTCCTTGCTAAAACTTTTTGTGCTTTTTGTGAAGTGTAAAGAAATGCTGGGGCTTTCATTTAAATTTTGGGCATGGTCTTTATCCTAGCCATTGGGCCCGAATTGGGGTGATAGCCCCCACTGTTTATTTTGGGGAGGTCTTATGCTAGGGTTTTCCCCGTAATTTTTGGCAAAAATTTTGGGGATGGAGGAAAAACTGGAAGGGCCGGTTTTTTTTGTTGGTGGGTAACTGGGAGCCACTGATGCTGGGTGATGGGGGAGCCGATCAGGAAGGTTTTGTACAGATTATAGCAGGGCCCGGGGTGCCCCCTTGTCTCTGGAATGCAGGTTTTAGGTTTTTAGATGTCAACTTTGCGTCCCCGGGGCTCCTTGCTTACTGCCATTTGTTTAAGTTATCTTTTTGAAGTACTTGGGGTTTGTTAGCAGGTTTCAACAGATCTGCAACAAACAAACAGACCCTTAATGTCATTCTAAAACCATTGGAATTTTTGACTAGATGAAAAAATTATATTTTGTTTAATTTTTTTTGGGAAAAAAAATTTTTCGTAAATATCACATGTAAATTTTCCATATGCTTTCCTTTTTGCATTTTGAGGTTTTTAGTCCCGCATTTTAATTACTTGCTTAAAATGTTATGGGCCCTTTTATTTGGTGAAAAAATATGGAAAAAAAACATCAAAATGCTCCGAAACTGGCGTTTCAGAAAAAGTGATAGAATAGAACTTCATGCTTTATGAGGCAAAGTTCCTGACATTTTTGGGTTATAATGGTTGTAATTTTTTGCCCTTTTTCCCGGTTTAAAAAAACATTTGGGAAAACCCGGGGAGGGGGGGTAAAAAAAATAGGAAAAAATTGTTTTCTGAACAGGCTGCCCAAACTGACTTGGATAAGTATAAGCTTTTCCCCCCCCGTTCAGTTAAAGGGTTTTGGGACAAAAAGGCCCCGTACAACTCTCGGAGAGTATAAATATCATTGATTGAATATTTTGACTGATATCCAAAACCCAGCTTTACCCTGGGCATGCCAAACCCTTTCCTTCCCAGTTTTCCCCAAGGTTACCGAAAAATCACTCAATACCAACCCCAAAATCCTTTAAAAATTTTTTCTGCCTCTTTTTTGCCCTTTTTTTTTCCTCAGAAGGGTACAAATCGGGCCCAATGTTTTGGCCCCTATGACCCATGTGAGATGGGAAAAAAAAGTTCATGGCCCCAAATATTTCGGATTTTTAGGGTAAAAATTAAGATTTTTAAAACCCGAGGTAATAGAAGGGGGAAACCAGGATAGGTGTGTGTGCATTTGAGAAATACGCGTATGTTTCCCCAGGGTTCGGGCCTATAAACCCAACCCGCCTTTTCTTTTCTATTATTCATTTTAATTTTCTTCTAATTTTAATCAAAGCCCTATCCAAATCCAACGCTGATGATTCTTTCCCTGCTTTTTAAAGTCGTTTATTAGACTCCAAAAAACAACAGAAACTAAGTGATTCCCGGAGAGATTCCCCCGAAACGCCTAATTCTGATCTTTTTATAAATTTTCCCGAAATTTGGGGCCCAAAACAAACCCTTTTTTGTTCAATGCCTCCCAAAAACCAAATTTCCCTTTACCTATCTAATCGAAAAAAACCTACCAGATAACTATCCCCTCTTCTTCCCAACTTCCCCAAATGTTCCTTCTTTGCAATAACCCTTTTGGATATCCCCTTTTCTAAAAATCGAACTTTGAAATCTAAAATCTCATCTCTTGCTTAAAAAGCTTCTAAAAAGGGTTTGGTGTCCTGTGGGGTTTTTGCGTCCTTTTTTTTTTCCCTTCCGTGTTTGCTTTACAAGGGCCTTATCCCTAGTATGGGGGTATGTCTCACAATTTTGGGAGGACCCTCATACAGGTCTCCTAAACGGGTTTATTCAAAGCTTTTCGTTTAAACAACTCCCCCCCCTTTTGATGACTGTCTTTAAACTTTTTAAAACACCCCCGGGAATGTTTTTCTTCTTGCCCCCTTTTTTACCGTTATTTTTAAAGCTCACTGCTCGTTTTTTGGGAAATTTCACCGGGATGCCTCCCCCCCCCCCCGCGGCCTCGCTGCACAAGACTTTCTATCATTTCCTCCCCATTTTGTCCCAAACTTCTAATGCAAAAGTTTAAACAGAAACTTTACTCTTTTTCCCTTTCACTGGGGAAAATCTGGGGAAATCTCTTTTCCCGCTTCTATTTTTCCCCTTTCCCCACGACCCTTTAAAACCTTTTTAGAGAAGAAAAACAAGGGCACCTCCTGAACTAAACTGGTCCACCCCTCTTTTTGTTTGTTTATTGTCTTACTGTCTTCTTTATAGGGACTGTAAATTAAGCGGGCTTTGTGTTACCTATTTTTGGTGTGCCCTTGGCCAGTCCTTTGTAATGTAACAAAAAAAAAAAAAAAAAAAAAAAAAAAAAAAAAAAAAACTTCCTTGCCACGACTGCCAATATCCGCTGGCAACACGTCTTAGGGGGAGGCAGCAAGGCGTGAGAATGGGAACACCCTGCGAAAATATAACAATTCTCCAAGGCGTTCTGTCGTGTGTGTGTGTGTGTGTGTGTGTGTGTGTGTGTGTGTGTGGTGTGTGTGTGTGTATGTGTGTGTGTGTGTTGTGTGTGTGTGTGTGTGTGTGTGTGTGGTGGTATTCATCTAGTTGTATTCATCTAGTTGTATTTTACAGGGCCAGAACAATGCTCGTGTGGCCCCGTCTCCATATCAACATTTTTATCATTCATCCTTAGTGCTTAGTTTTGGCCGAAGCCAGCACCCCGGAGAGCAGGTCACAAACCCCGGCTAACACCCGGTACCCATTCACTGCTGGGTGGACAGGGGCTCGGGTTTTAAGGAAACAGCCCATATGTTTCCGATCCGCCCGGGGATCGAACCCGGGACTTCTCGGTTGTGAACCGAGCGTGCTTCCTCTACACTACGGAGTACCCTAAGTACTGGTAAATGTGTGTGTGTGTGTGTGTGTGTTTTTGTGTGTGTGTGTGGGGGTGTGTGGGGGGGGTTTTTTTGATAATAAAAATCATAGACAACAGTTAAGATACTGTTATCTATTCAAAAAAACCCGGGGGTAGCACCCCTAAAACAAATATTTCCCCACCAACTTCCCACCACCAAATAACTTTGCTCCCTTTACGCCACGCATGCTAAGCTCCAATGGTCAAGGGGATAAAACCGACACTACTTAAAGAGCTTCAGTTTTTCCCCTTCGCTCAGACAAATAATGTGATTTTTAACCCGTGTTAAATAACATATATACAAACATTTTTCAAATTAGTTCCCGAGAGGAATGGACTTGCCAGTATGATGGAGGCTTAAAAAACAACTTGAAAGCTTTTTCCTCTAGGTAATATCACGATCCCGGGGGATACGTTGGTTAAGATTCAGACTACAAAAAGCGTTTTTTAAAATTTATTTTTTGCCCTTAGGCCGTCCTTTTTGCATAAAAAAAAAAGGGAGGTAGGGCTTCGGTCGCGGCCGAGAACGCTCAATAAACCCTTCGTCTCCCTACGGCTGCGTGCTTCCCTTTACCCGCCACTCCCCAAGCTCTGCGTCCTTAAGTCGACCGCCCCCTCCCGCCAAACCCTAACGTTGGCAAGGGAAGCCTCGCCTCCCGGGAAAACTCCATGTTCTCTTCCCAGTATATTTATTCCCCCCACCCCGACACCCCCAGAAAATTGAAAATACAATAACCTATCTTGGCGCTTTCATTTTACAACCTGCATAGGTTGTAATACAGCTACTGAGGCCCTCGGCTTTCGGGTCGTTGTAAATTAAAAAAAATTACCACAGTTTTGGGTTTGCTCTCCGACTTTGGATTATTTTTTAACTTGACAACCACCCTCACCCATGCCCCCAGCTGTTGACTTCCCCCCAGCATCAGCCAAAGCGATTTTTTTTGTCATTGAAAGTTTTTACCCTTTGCTTTTAGTGATACCCTAGAATAAAGAAATTTGTCCACCCCCCACTGCTGCACCGTCCCCAGCTTTCCGCAAAACACTCGCGACAACTCATCAAATGTGGGATTGAGTCTGGTTTTCCCAAATTGCCCCAAGAAACATCGTGAGAATTTATTGCTTTAAAACCCTACCAATACTCGAGGTGTACATTATTTTTCGTTGATTTTTATGAGTTTTTTTTACTCTCCCCGGGGCCCCCGATCCCCAAAGATAAAAAAATCATGACGGAAATCATGTACGCATGCATACCCAAAACCCAAACCACATGCTTGCTGCTTCACTATCATATTATATAGTAAAACCTCCTTTGCTTGAGGCGCCTGCTTGTTGCTCTACAATACGCTCCCCTTTTTTGCTCCTGCTGTAAGATGTTGGGCTTTCGTTCTCCGAGCCCAGAAACTGCGCTAAACTCGTGGTTTCCCCAGGACGGGCCTACCCTCCCTCTCTATCACCCATGAAAATGCTCCTCCGGGGCCCGTCAATTTGGAGGTTTCCGTCTACACCAAAAACACCAAAAGGACGATGTGCGTCTGACTACACAGTGGGGGAGACTCACCTCGCCCCCATACAGGGGACACCAGGCCCCTTTGAGTGGAGCGGTGCGGGGCGCGCTGGGCCCCCCTGCACCGTGACCTCTAGTAAACTCGCGTGTTCGGTGGAAGACTCATGTACAACCCCGACGTTTAGTCTTTTTCGAGGTTGATCTCTTTCATTTTTAAATTTAACGAAACACTGTAAAGATTGAGAGATCTCTTCGAGCTTAGTTTTATAAACAAATCAACACCAAAACTTCTAGTGAGAGAAAAATGGCTTTTACATACTGAATATCTATGCAAGTACCGGTGACAATATTAACGTAGGGGAAATTTCCCAGGGTTAAGTGAGCCAGCGGTAAAAAGGGGAAAAACCTACGGGGTTTGAAAATATCAGGTTTTTTATTAAAAACAATTTGGGCGGTTTTTACCGTTTTGAGGTCGAGCCTTTTGTTTTTTCCCTTTTTTTTTCCCCTTGGGTTTAAGCAGGAAAGCAAAATTAACCATTTAAACCAAAGTTAAAACTATTGAAATAACATGAATTTACAACCCCGTTTTCAAAAAAAAAATTTTCAATTTTATTTTTTTTTCCATTTTTTCACAAAAAATGGGCATAACAAGGGTTGAAGTTTTTAGATCTTTGAAACTCAAAATCCAAGAACTTTAAAATATTACATGGATAAAAAGACCCAAAAAAAAAATTAAAAAAATTAAATTTCACTCAGTCCAAACCAAGGTTTTAGCGACTCAAATGGCCCTGTTTTTTTTTTAGCCTTTTCCTGCAAAAAAAACCCAAAATATTCCAAAAAAATTCACATGGCCTAAAAAGGGCTCCGGGGAAAACCTTCATCTCAAAAATTGCCGAGAAACGGGGCCCCTACTAGACTGCCAAAAAACCCCTTTGAGGCTACCCACCCCATCCGTCAGTGGCCCCCAAGACCCAACCAGACAGGTTTCCAAAAATTCCCTCCTCCCCAACAAAAAACGGGGAAACCCTAAGCCCCCTGAATAAACGGGAGGCCCCCCGGGGGGTAACAGCCTGAAAGAACAAGAGGGCTTTGCCTTAAAAAAGCCCGGTCTAGAAGGGGTAAAAGGGCCCCTGGGGAAAGGATGTTTTTGCCTTGGAATTAGAAAGTTTTCGCGGGTTAGTCCACCAGGAAATGGAGAAACCCGCTGCATAAGGGAGAAGAAGGAAAAAGACTCGGTTTCACCAGGATCAGAAGACAGAGAAAAAGGCCCCATTCTGGTCATGACAAGATATTTGAGTCACGGCCCCAGCAGCAAGCAGAGGGGGCGCAGACTGCGCAAGAGGGGAAAAGATATAATTTGTCACAAAATTTCTAAAATTTTTTCAGCTGCCCACAGCAAAGGGACTGCTGCTGATGTGTCTCCCCGGGGCTGACCCAACCAAAGTGAAGGGAATGCAGAGGATATGGTTTAAAACCAAAAACCTCGTCCTGGATTTCACATCACCAAGACACTGTGACTTCACTTTTCCCAGGAGGGCCCCCATAAAATGTGTTTGACATCTGCGTCCCCTGATCGCGGGATTGTCTGAAAATAAAGTGACAGCCTTAGTCTCTGCTACATTGAAGGCGGTGGAGCTGACCGGGGAAAAAGTTTGTCATCTCACCTCAACAACGAGACGGGAAAAGGATGCTGACAAAGTACCACATCGCCAGGAGTACAGGCAGCTTTAGGAGGACCCCCCAATTGCTGCCTCCACTGGGATGGCAAATGCTGAGAGTGTCCTGGGGAAATGATCCCGGACCACGTCAAGACTCTGGGTGTTTTTCTCGGGCCACCTGCAAACCTGAAAAAAGGGAAGCTACCCGGGAGTACCGTGATAACGCTCAAAGGAACGGCTTTAGGCAGAGGGGATCCATGGATTTGCTGGAGGCATAGGGGCTTATGAGTGATCACTGCCCTTGTGTTTGAACAACGGCCACAACGTGGAGTACATCGGGGGGCTCCAAGCTTCTGGAGCAACAGCTTGACGAAGGGGTTTTTACCTGGCCTGCGACACCCAAAATTTTAGAAGTGCTGGTTGGTGCTGTTGGGAGAATCGTTTGGCAAGGTCAAAGCCCAGAGAATCCCCGGGTTTAAGCACTTCAAGGCGTTTGGGACAGATCTTCCACAGACAACCCCACAACCCTTCCTCAGACAAAAATGGGTTTAAAAAAAAGAAAAAGAGTGCAAGGAAATACTACAGGGAAAACCTGAGGTCGGAGAGCCCCCTAAAGCTGACTACCGTGGATGGCTGAGCTTTTCACTGATCGTCCTTTGGGAAACGCCTCCCCGCGGAAACCATGGAATCCGTCCTGGGGGAAACCTTCTCGGGGGAGGGGGGGGGATGGGGGCCAGAAACCTGTATTTCTATGAAATGTTCATGTTTTGCTGAGGGGACTGGAGTAAAGATGAAGAAAATGGGTTTTTGAAGCTGGAACGCCTCAAACCCCTTCCTAGGACTTTTTTTTATACACCCCATGTGGGTGTCATCTAATTGCTGCAGTCTCCTGCAAATGATCTCAGTTCATGAAGGAATATAAGTTCAAGAGAACAGATCCGAGATTGCTCACATGCTACAAAACTGAAACCACAATGGTCCTGACCAGGGGTTTGTGCCGTTCGCTCTCTTCGGTAGCAGCTCGTACAAAGAGAACAGGGCATTGCTGCCAGCTGCACGCCCGGAACCAGATCTTCAGACAGGGAAACCTATGTTCCCTAGGTTAAAAGCCAAGACGACTCTGGCTGATCTAGTTGGGCCCCCAAGTCACTTCTCTTTTTCCACCCTTGGATTGATAGACTGGCTTCTGCAAAACCCTTTGGGGACATGGGCCCGGGGGTGAGGACTACACAAGGGCCCCGGAATATGTTAGCAATGTAAAAGTATGAAAAGACATTGCTGAGCGGGGTCAAGTGATGACTGATTTTGCAAACTCATTACCCACGATTCTCAGCAAAAACATACCTTCTTCAAAAATGTGGAATACAAACCCTGACGATTTTATAGCTTCAAAAAGCAAACTCTGAAAAAATGACTGTGAAAAGGGCCCTTCTGCATAAAAAATAGAGTTTTTTTTGCTACTTGAAAATAGTTTTTTTGAGTCTTTGCCCACATTTTTTTTATGTAAGAAATTTTAATTTTATGAAATGTTATGAATTTTCAGAAAATTTTTTTTTCTTTTTTTTTTTTGGATATGATGTGGTTTTTTTTTTTGAATGTTTACTGGATTTTTTTTTTTTTTTTTTTTTTTTTTTTTCAGAAATAAATTAAAAAAAGCTTCAATTTGATACCCAATTTGTTTTCTATCCCAATTGTAACAAAGTCTCAGGGGGAAAAAAAGTCTGGTGAAAGGGAAATTAGGCGCTTTTCTACTGTCGCGGGCTTAATTCTTGAGGTCCAATGAGGCAAAGGGTTCTGACATTTTGCTCAAAATGGTTGTGATTTTTTGGGGTTTTTTAGGGCAAAAAACAGGGGGAAACTTTCAGGGGGGGAAAAATAGGAAAAAATTGTTTTCTGAACAGGTCACGTAGGGTGAGACTGAAGCTTGGGGGGGAAATGCCTAGGAAAAAAGTGGGCGGCGGGTGATATTGGGGGGACAGAGCGGATCGTGTTCCTAAAATGACGGAGCTGCCGCTGCCCTTTTTAAAGTGTTGAATTCTTGGGAAGGAAAAGTGAGAAGTCTATGGGTTTCCCCACTCCTCTTATGGGAAAATTTTTCGTATTTTGGCGAAATAAAAGTGATATTTGAAAAAGTACAAAGGAAACTAGATACAGTGATTATGGTACAATAACCAAATGTGGCTTTTAAAACATATCTCAGTAAGCAAAAATGATGATCCCTACGACGGCGTTCAGCCTGCGTTGGCCATCATTAAATAAATCGTCCTAGGTTGTGGCCCCCCCCCCCTCCCCCCCCCCCACTTATGCCAATTTCCCCTTCCCCTGTTCCTCTTTAAGGGATTTTTTGTGTCCCCGGCGCATGGGCGTTATAGCGGGGGCCCTTTGGCAAGTCTAGCTATTGTATTATCTTCCTTGGCATCACTTCCCCTTGCACATCTTATGCTTTAATAAACCTTTTTTTATGTACTGATACTTCAGTTTTTGTCCTACATACATTCCCTGCACCCAATTTTTTTCATTGTTGCGGTGTTCTCTCGTGGCAGGGGCTGTATATAAGAATACTAGATAATTATGTGTTGGGAAATGTTTGTACCTTTTCTGGCCATGTATTGCCAAGGGGAAGTGACGTTTCGTCACGTTTTTCCTTTATTTAAGAATTCGTATCGACTCAATTTGCACAGTTGGACTTGACATTTATTGAATTGTTTGTGTATTATTCTACTCATTCCGAATAATATATATACTTGGACCTCGACGCACTGTTTTTTTTTTCCCAAACCACCACCACCGCTCTCATCGGCAGCCACGTCTCTTCCTTGTCACCTTCACAGCACTTGCGTCGAATAATGAAAACTCGTGAGAGAAAATGGGAGGAAACTGACACTAAGAAACCACAGAATGTGCATTAATCAATTTCAAACCTTATGGTCTCGTGTTTCCTCAAAGCCTGAGTAAAGTCATAGCATTACACGCGTGACAGAACTACACGTTCATGCTATGACGTAACACTTGCACTTGGTGTGAATGGGTGGAAGTTTAGGGTAATAATGGCGAGGTGCTGCGGTACTTCTCACTTCCTGCGATGCGCATGTGTCGTCTCAGCGTTCATTCTCGAGGACGCTTTGATGCGCCCTGGTCTAAGGTATCGAGGGAGGTGCGGGTATGGGAGATGACACGAGGCCTCGAGACTGTGAGGGTCCTGAAAAATCGCTTAGTCTGTGTAGGTATTGTTAAGGTGATGATTGCTATCTTGAAAAAAAAGTAAAAATTATATAAGGCTTTTATGTGTTCGAGTGTTTATCGTAGTTGTTCGTATCAAGATTGGCTTTGAAAATAATGGATAAATGTGACATCAACTTTATATTTGCTTTAAAAATTAACATGAAAAATACGATGAATCTTGGTTTAGGAATAATTGCTTATATTGTGATCAAAGTGGATGTCATCGCCCCAAAATATTCATGAATATTTTCAAGCTGAAAAGAGCGAGGGAGTCATGACGAACAGGTGTCTGGGCCTGAGCGGCTGTGGTGACCCAGGGCGGCGAGGTAGTCATGCCGTGGCAGGTGTCTGGGCCTGAGCGGCTGTGGTGACCCAGGGTGGCGAGGTAGTCATGCCGTGGCAGGCGTCTGGGCCTGAGCGGCTGTGGTGACCCAGGGTGGCGAGGTAGTCATGCCTTGGCAGGTGTCTGGGCCTGAGCGGCTGTGGTTACCCAGGGTGGCGAGGTAGTCATGACGTGGCAGGTGTCTGGGCCTGAGCGGCTGTGGTTACCCAGGGTGGCGAGGTAGTCATGCCGTGGCAGGCGTCTGGGCCTGAGCGGCTGTGGTGACCCAGGGTGGCGAGGTAGTCATGACGTGGCAGGCGTCTGGGCCTGAGCGGCTGTGGTGACCCAGGGTGGCGAGGTGGAAGTCAATCGCCGTCAGCGACATGGAGCATTTAATGGTTGGTGAATATACATATACCTGCCAGTGTAATTAATTACGGTTAAGCAGATGGGTTATAGGACAAAAAAATAGCATATAAATCAGCGGTAGCAAGCCATTCTATGAAGAACCCTTTAATAAAAATAAACGAAATTTGTTGTATGGTTAATTTTTACAATTTATTTCAATATATTCTTGTAAAATGTATATGCATCAGGCATTACGTCTGTGGATCAATTCAAAATAGTTGCTCATATTTATTGAGTGCGGAGGGAAATGGAAGGGTTTATGGCGCCATCACCCCCGTGATGTAAGGCACTGAGCCGTGGCCGAGGCGGACCACGTTATATTGACCTTTAAGATGGAAATGTGGTTGAGGAAGTAACTATACGCAATATGATATTGTTCTTGTCTGAAATGTACATTCCTTATACTAGTAGGTACTTATTTTTGAGGCAACACAAAGACATTTCGACCCCATGAATGAAATTATATCTTTTGTAAGTGTTTACCTATAATATTTCAAGACAAGACTTCCCCAGGAGCATAATGATAGTGTAAATATGATAAGAGCTACATTAAGATATTTTAAGGCAATGCAGATAGTCCTAATGGCCATTCTGCACGAAACACTTGGGCAATGGGGCGGCAGGTGTGTTGCGTGCTGCTCTGCCTCGCTCACACGCCTCGCGCCACACACCTGCACCCAAGGCCAAGGCAGAGATTTCCTTAGTCCCTTATTCCCTATTCCCTTAGCTTTGCCTGCGCCTACACCCCTGCCGTATGCGGCGCCTCCGGAGTGTGTTACCTTGGTCAAGTGTGAAAAAGGAAGGAACAATATTGTCGGTTTGATTAGATGAAGGATTGCTTGAAAGACATTATCTAGTGAAGAGAGAGAGAGAGAGAGAGAGAAGAGAGAGAGAGAGAGAGAGAGAGAGAGAGAGAGAGAGAGAGAGAGAAGAGAGAGAGAGAGAGAGAGAGAGAGAGAGAGAGAGAGAGTGTTTTATGTCAGTTTGAAAGCTAAATTAACCATAAAGAATAAGTTCTATTGACTCATTCGTGGGTTATATAAGGCAAAGTACGTCCACCTGCTAGATGATTATGGTATATATTATTTTGTTTACTCAGGTGCTGCCTTGCATCAGGGTGGAGATGATAGAGGCAGTGGCAAAGCTAGGTGTCTATCATGGGGGGGGCACCGGGGCACCGGGGGGGGCACCTGGGGGGGCACAGCTGAGTGTAGGGGGGCACTAGGCAAGCGGAGCGCAGGAGCATTCTGATGTCACATACAAGAGTATAAGGGCATATTTTAAGATCAGAAAAATGGTGGGTATTAGAACATTATACAGAATACGGTAACCCTGGCCAGTGGGGGGCACCGGATTTTCGTGGGGGGGAACGTATCCCCAGTGCCCCCCCCCCCCCCGTTGCTACGCCACTGGTCGGGAGTTTGATTTTATCTTCCTATTTTTCTATCCCCAAAATCGAAAAGGTTGACATAAATTGAGCATGATTTTTTTTTTTTTTTCTCTCTCTCTCTCTCTCTCTCTCTCCTCTCTCCTCCTCTTCTCTCTCTCCTCTCTCTCTCTCTCCTCTCTCCTCGTCTCTCTCTCTCTCTCTCTCCTCTCTCTCTCTCTCTCTCTCTCTCTCCGTCTCTTCTCTCTTCCTCATCCTCTCTCTCCTCTCTCTCTCTCTCTCTCTCTCTCTCTCTCTCCTCTCACTCTCTCTCTCCTCTCTCTCTCTCTCTCTCTCTCTCTCCTCTCTCTCTCTCTCTCTCTCTCTCTCTCTCTTTTTCATGCATCTCAGAAACACTTCAAAACAATGGAAGCATAGTTAGTTATTAACGTGATTGTGAGCGTAATTCTTTCAACAATCAAGGTATACATATATCTGGCACGTTTACTGTCATCAAATAGAGTCGTAAAGCGTATGATAGACACAAGTTAAGCAAGTCACAGTACAAGAATCAAGGAGAAAACTGTGAAATGAAACTAAAGTGTCGAGGCTTTGCGAGTCGTTTGGTACTTGCTTCGTGAACTTCAGCGGGAGGCAGGAGCGGTCTTGGCAGCGGTATACTGGTGGCGGTGGCGGTGCACGCAGGACGGGTGGTCTGCCGTTTACCTCTATTTGTTTGTTCTCTAACGCATTTAGAGGGTTCGTGTATCCAGCTATAGTGTTTCAGTTTGTGTTGTGGTGTGTTAAGGTACCATGGCTGCCTGCAAGCTTCGGGCAGGCATGAAGGCAGGTAGCAGGCCGGAAGTGAGGTGCAGGAGGCCCACTGATCTGCTCGTTGCCGTGAGTAGCCAGCCATCTTGTGTGTCATCATGTTTTCCTTGTAATATTTCGTTCATTCATCGTGTGTGTAGGACTGAGTGAGGA
>JACEEZ010004092.1:201132-231132 GCA_016584305.1 Chionoecetes opilio | reverse complement strand
TTGTTCCCCCCCCCCCCCTTGTGAGGGAGGTATAATTCACTCACCGTTGGGTGAGAGTAGGAATGTAATATATACATATATATATATATATATATATATATATATATATATATATATATATATATAATATATAATATATTAATATATATATATATATATATATATACCGTATTTTACGGTTATAAGACGCACTTTTTCCCCTAAAAATTACCCTGAAAAACACTCATGTGTCTTCCAAAACGAATGTTGTTGGAGGTTAGCTTAGGTAGCTATTCAATATAGCCTCTTATATGATATAACCTCAGTACTTATCTGTTACAAGTATTTTGAATACCATAGTAAGACATTCAAATCAACTAATCTGTCTTCACGCTGTGATGTTTACTGCGGTACTGGTGGGAGCCATTCCGCCTCGGCAGATTGGCGCCAACAGCCATTCAGTGTATAAGGAACTTTGTTTGTTACATTAGATGAACGTTTGTATGCAGGGAGGTCCCGAAGATATGAGCAGTTAGGTTCCACCTGGCATACTCGTAAAGCGAAATCTCGTATAACGAAACACATAACCAATTAAAAAAAGAAAAAAAGAAAAAAAAGACGTGTTTTTCAAGCTAAAATAAACTATAGCAAACACAACAAACACACAGCGTCTATATTACCCACACTGTACTACCTATTCTGTAGAAAAAGCATTCTGAAAGAGAAATTGGACACACAAAATAACATAACTGCACATTAATAAAACATAAAACATGCATAACAAGCAAAAAAGACGTTGTACTGTAGGGGACGCCACGTGATACAAAAGAGGGTAGTGTAGCTGTCCCAAGGTTGGGGCAGCACACCTGGCTAATTACCCATAAGGATCAGGCCGCGCCATATGCTTAATTACCCTTCAGGTCACACCTTGCTAGGGGTGACCTGACTGCGGTCCCAAGGTTGAAGCCGCACACCTGGCTAATTACCCCTAAATGTCAGGCCGCACCATATGCTTAATTACCCTTCAGGTCACGGCTTGCTAGGGGTGACCTGACTGGGGTCAACCAAATCCCCCTTTGTCCAGCCTGGGAGTGGTACGGTGTGTATTTTGAACTTGATAATTTTACTCACCCCAGTTTGAATGTCTTAGCATTGGATTTTCGATCTCGTATATTGAAAATAGACCCTAATTTACACATCTCGTATACCGAATGCTCGTATAACGGGACCTCCCTGTACTTATGTACATGCAGCCACCACAAATACTATACTCATACAGGAAAATTCATACAATACGTGGTGAGGCACAGGAGGCAGGCAACGTAGTGAGGCACGGGAGAATGAGAGGTGTTTACATTCAGGATGACAAAGCCAGACTCAGCTGATCGGCACGCTAGGCACACAGCTGCACACCGACGCAGGCGGGTTTGTTTTTCACTCCCCCCGTCCGACCTGCGTATACATGTTCAGCCAGCCAACATGACGATTTACTTATACTATCGCATACAAGCTAGAAAATAACAATGGCTGATGAGCAGTGTTGAATGAAGATAATGAATAGTGAGTGTGTTCTTGTATGAAAATGACTGTATATCGGACAACAGTTATGATGGTGTTTTTTTTTTCTTGGAAATTTCTTTAAAAAATCAGGGTGCGTCTTCCAAGATGCATCTTATAAGCCGTAAAATACGGTTATTATAATGGTAATGAGTAGAAAGTAAGGTAATTTAAGTAAATGATAAGTATTGGGATATGATAAATTAATATTCCCAGTGGTATGAACCATTTGCACCTTATATTATCTTATATATATCACCTTAATTAGAACGACTGGTCATTAGCCGTTGTCATAATATTTACACCTTAGAGACGTGGACACGTAGCGGGATTCGTGGCGGCCCATCCCCCACCCACGGAGCATTTTAGTAGCACTTCAAATTTCCACGTAGCAAGACCTATTTGCTATGCTTCTCCAATAATCGCGAGAGGTTGTATAAAAACTTGTATATATATAACCGAGTCATCGGTTAAACAAAGGGACGTGTTAATTCAACACTGTGAATATCCCGCTGCGTCAGTGTCGTTGGAATGCAAAACATCAGCAAGCACACTAAATGCCATGAAACGTCAAGTGGATGCCCTTCCTCAAATAAGAGCAAGAGAATTATTGTGATATGACTTTTACTTCCTCGCCCTGGCCTCTTCTTTATGTTACGGTGTCGCCACCCCGCCACCTTTCACGAACCGTTCTCACCCACTTCTGCACACATTTCCTCATAACACCCACAATCCTTGACATTTCTTCCACGGGGTTATCTGCCTTGTGTAGTTATAATAACTTTAATTTGCTCTGTTGTTAGGTCTTTCTTGCCACCCATTATGGAGATAATGAGAGTTATACCAGCGCGCGTCTGTTCAAATTATTCGAGGGAATTGAGGCGATCCTTTTTTAAATGCTTCATCTCTAACTGACAAGTGGCATCTGAACATTTCTCAATGGTCTTGATGGACTGGCCGTACCATAAACAAGCTGCCATATGTAGGATATCTCTCTTGAAAGTCACTAGGGTGCCATAGAGTACATTTTCAGAATTCCCTTATGGGAGCACTGTTATGAAGTGGCGAACAATATTTTGGCGCGTAGTGTATAGTGCCTGTTGGCTATTATATTTTTCCTTGAGGGCTCAGGCGTTTGGCCCTGCACATTCTTGAGGGCTATGATGGTTGGCCCTCATCCGTTGGTGGTGCAGGCTGGATTTTTATAATGACATCTGTGATCTATAGGTGAAGGTCCATTTTCTGTGATGATCAACCCTCAGTTTAGGCTCATGCTGCCACCTGGTGTTTCCTTCGCCGCACTTGAAGTCACAGTCGAAAGAATAGGAATGTAGCATGCGTGTTTTTTCGGCCACTCGACGATGGATTTATAGTTGCTCCTTGGTGGGATTTGAACTCGGGACCTTGTGCTCATATCACCTCCCAGGCTCTTCTCGACATTCTCATCGTTAAAGATGACCGAAAGAGTTGCCCCCGGCAGGATTCGAACTCGGGACATCGAGCTCACCACTCCAAGATGCTAACCACTCGGTCACCGCCTCCCCAACCGTCTCGGCACTTCAAAGTCGCACAAATATTCGTGAAAATTTCTATTCACCTCTTCTGTGTAACTTGTTCTTGACTTATAAATCTTTGCAAATCTACTATAATGATCAACTACCGTTAGCACATACCTAAATCCATGTGCTTCGGTATCCATATCAGTGATGTCTATGCTTATCCTATCCAGGGTTTTGTGAACTGGTGGTAGTTCTTGCCAGGGCTTTTGCAAGCCGTGACTGCTTTTATGTTGTTGAAATGTTATGCATCTTTTTACATATTCACAGATGTCTGTTTTCATATTTGGCCAATAAAATAACTCCTCTGTTTTACTTATAGATTTCTTTTGTCTAAAATGCCCGGACTCTTGATTATGTAGTAGTGACAATGCTGCCTGTCTCAATTCACTGGGTAATACTAATAGATTATAATGAATGGTGTCATCGGATTTTATTTTAGTCAAATACACTGGGAACTCGGTACTCGAACGGCTCAACTGTGCCTTCTTGAAGAAGACAAGTCAGCTGCCATGCCTGTGATAACATCATAGGACATCACCACGGTTCATAGGGTCCCTCAAGGAATCCTCACAGCCCTAAAAAACTCAAAGACAAAGTTTGTTTATAATCTGTGAGCATGTAAGAGCCTCGTGTGTGTACTACTCTCGAAGGGGAGTAGCCCCCCTTCCTGGATCGACCCGCAAATCCCACTCTAATTCGCAGTGCCATAGTATTGATAATTTCCTTTTCTTCTTGATATGATCTGTTACTCAAGTAAACACCACATCCAACCTAACCTAACTTAACTGTTTCTGGCTGAAATAACGGTAAATTTTTAGTAATATATGTATCGCCAATATAATTCAATTGCGCCATGGGAAATGGGGGTTCAAAGTATGCAGGATGAAAAGATCAACACAGTGATGTAAGTTAAATTTGTTAGTTTTTTAGTGCTTAATACCAAAACTATACTGCTCTTGGTCCTGATTAGTTGTTTTCCCATAAGTTTAATGCATATATTTTCGCACCGATTACAACAGTCCCGATTAGGTGCAAAACTCAGTGCACCACTGTTATATACTATATATAACAGTGGTGCACTGAGTTTTGCGAGAGAGAGAAAACTATATATTAAATACTTTTTTTTTTTTCTCTCTCTCTCTCTCTCTATATATATATATATATATATACGTATATCAATCAATCAATCATTGGGGGCATACGCTGGGGGGCGCGTCGCCTCGCCCACCCTACGACGCCACTCCCGGGGGTCACCACGCGCGAGTTCCCATGCAGGCTCCTTTCCCATACCAAGCAGCTCTCGACAAGAAACATCAACTTGCCCTAGCCATGAGCCTTGTGGGCGCCCCCTTGGCCTCCTCCACGCCGGATTGTCTCTTACAGATACAACCCGATGGGAAGGATCGGTTTCAGGGTAGCGTGCCACATGCCCATATAGCCGAAGTTGGCGCTGACGGACTATGCAGGTAATAGGCCTCGATTCAGTCTCACGGTGCAATCGCTGATTTGACACGTAATCATCCCAGCGATACCCCATGATTCTGCGAAGACAACTTATTACCAAAGGCATTGATTCGTCTCTTCAGTCACTATTTAGTGTCCATGTCTCACAACCATAGAGTAAGACAGGGATCACAAGCGACTTGAAGATCCGGATCTTTGTCCTCCTGCACAGGTACCGACAACGCCAAATACTCCCGCTGAGCGAGTCCATAACACCGTGGGCTATGCCAATCCGTCGTAAGACTTCTTGACGTGACCCGCCGTCATTATGGACTGCGCTACCGAGGTATGTAAAACTTTCCAAGATCTCAATGTCCTTGCCACATGCATGAACAGACTGTACTGCTTCATCTAGTAAGTCTCCAAATACCTGGACCTTGTCTTGAGCCAGGAGACCTTAAGTCCCAAAGGCTTTGCCTCCTCGTGGCAGCGCCTCGAGAGCCATCACCAGGACCTCCAGCGACTCAGCAAAGATTACTGCATCATCGGCAAAAACAAGATCAGTGATCTTGGTGTTGCCGATGGATGCCCCACAATCACTTTGATCTACAACCTTGTCCAATACCCAGTCCATACAAGCGTTGAAAAGTGATGGGGCAAGGACGCACCCTTGCCTCACTCCTGTATTCACAGGAAAGAAGCTGGACACACCTGCCCCACACTTCACAGCACTCTCAGTCCCAGAATACAGACCAGTTATCAAACCAATAGTCCTTGCAGGAATCCCTCGAAGTCGCAGAAGATCCCAGAGTGACTCACGATGCACTGAGTCAAACGCCTTCTTGAGATCAACATAGGCTGCAGCATCCCCTGTCGAAACTCACGTCGGCGTTCACCAGGACACGAAGCGCTAGGATACGGTCCGTTGTTGACTTACCAGGCGTGAACCAGACTGCTGAGGTCTCTGATGCTTCACCAGATGACTGCGAATTCGTGTCAGCAATAGATGGGCAAGCACCTTGCCTGGTACGCTGAGCAGTGTAATACCGCGGTAATTGTTGCAGTCCTGACGGTCCCCTTTCCCTTTCCAGATAGGGACGACCAGCCCCCTTTTCCAGTCAGGAGGAATGGTACCTGATTGCCACACGGCAGTCAGGACAGCATGCAGCCCGCGGATCATGGCCTCACCCCCAGCTTTGAGGAGCTCCGCACTGATATTACAAACACCAGCTGCCTTTCCACCCTTGAACTTTGCTACAGCCTCTCTGACTTCGTCAAGAGAGGGTGCGGTTTCGTCAATGGGAGGATCGGCTTCCAATGCCTGTAACCCAGTGGTGTGAAGCTGCTCAGTTGGAGGGTCCACCGTGAACAACTGCCCAAAGTACTCAGCCCAACGAGCCATCTGCCCATCCATGTCCGACACGAGGCGCCCATCTGCTGTTCGAATAGCACTCGCCCGAGAAGGAGACTTGGAACAGAGCTTCTTCAGGGCTCGGTAGGCGGGTCGGAGGTCATTTAATTTAAAAGTATTTAAAAATAAATAAATAAAAATATCTCACCAGTGGGATTCCCAGGGTTGATCACCACAAGAGCCCTGGGTCGACACACTTCCTTAGCATCTTTGTACGCTCGCTCCAGCTCAGTCATGTCAAGGCCCCAGTTGGTCGACTCATCTAAGTAGTAACCAATCTGGGAAGGTCAGTATTGCAATATATAAAATCCATTATTGCAATATGTATATCATTATGCAATTATGCAATATTGTATATGTATCGATATTGTATAATATAAATTGAAATGGCAAATTATAAACCAAATTATTTCTTCTACATCATAGAGAACTAGCCAAGGCCAGAAAAAGAGTAACAAAAAGCCTGCTTATTCCCAGTCCCCATACAACAAATAGTAAGACTTCTATAGGGGTGGGCTTATCTAGCCTGGACACTCATCTCTTAAAAGACTATGTTTTAAGAATGTGAAAAAGGATGAGTTTGAGAATTTACTAATGAAAGAGTAACAGGTTAACTCTTACAATAGTAAAATGAACAGAATAGGGATGAGAGTAGAAAGTTTTGTGCAGTGAGGTAGAAGGAAGGAGGGGATATGCAGCTAGCAGGTTTAGATCAGTAAGCATGAAAATAACAGTAGAAGATGGCAAGAGAAGCAACAGTTTGACAGAGTGGGACAGAAGACTGAGTGACAATCACTTGATGAGACGAGCTCCAGGGGAGTTGATGAGACAAAAACTTTTGACTCCTTCCTGTTTAGGCGAACCCCCTCTCCCCCACCTAAAAAAAAAATATTCAAGGCATATTCCATACAAGAGTGGATAAGGCCCATGCACATAACAAGCATCTAGTAGCAAGATAAAAAATACTGGAGATGACACAGGAGATCAAATTTCATAAAAAAAAGATTCTGCATGAGTTCAGATGTGAAATTTCCAATTGCGTTTTTGGTCAAGGACAGCACAAGTGGAGTGGAGGAGAGAAAATGTCATTGGAGTACAAGGATAGTTGTCAGGAGGTTTTTCTTGGGTATATAGATGAAGAATTTTTTTTTTTAAGCATTGAATAAAACAAAGTTTACTTAGCCTTATTGAGAAATTATAGAAAGATCAGAAGTTAGGCAGTCTTTGGTGTCTCTCTGTGAATTTCTGCATTTGTTTTGCTTCAAAGATAGTTTGTTTTCCTTGATAAGTCACTGAAACTTACCATGCATTCACGGGCTGAAGGATACACTTTTTAGAGGTGTTCTTATCCCCACGAAAGGTAATCTATGCTAGACTATATTCTGAACTCATGTACAGTTGACCCGCATTACAGCAGACAAAAAGTAAAGAAAGGCTGTCCAAATTTTGAAAAATCCGGATTCTCCGATGGAAAACAACCAAGACAAATAGTAAAGAGACATTTCACGGCAGCACACTTTTCATAAGTGTGCTTTTCTATATCCACTTCACCCTAAGAAATGTGCACGCACCACCTCACACTTAATGTCCTTAGAGCACTAGACGTAGATGCAATTTTCATAGCTATGTGCTGGTTAGCATCCCTCATGGCCAACCTTCAGTTCTGTATTGCTAGTGTCTCAAGAACTCCAACACTTTGCTTCCCAAGGCCTTGTGATGCTTTGCAGAATCTAAAGTAATAGTCCAGACCATTTCATCATTCCTGATTTAATGCAGTCAAAATACACACAACCCTCGTTTTCCCGGACTAATAGTGGGAAGCACTGGTCCGTGAACCACAAACGTCTGGGAATCGCAACAGTCCGAGGCCATTACCCACCCCCGGACGTTTATCCTACTCTAGTATTTACTGTCCGGCAACCGCCATATCAACTACCCGCCGCGGACTTTTACGTCACTTTGTTGTTGTTTTTAGGGCTGCGAGGTTGGGAACACTATGAGCCCTGGTGATGTCCTATGATGCTATCACAGGCGCTGTAGTTGACCTGTCTTCCTCAGGAAGGCACAGGTGAGGCGGATGACAGCGTGTTGCCGGGAGGGGTGGACACCAGCCGCCGCCAGCAGAGTGGGCAGGTCACAGGTGGCGACATTCAGGGTGAGGAGTTGAGAGTGTAGCACTACATGGTGGGAGTGGAAGCGCGGACACTGCAGCAGAAAGTGTTCAATAGTCTCAGAGACGTCAGGAGACTGTGGAGGCGGTGCAGGTGAAACGTGAGTGTCGTGTGCTCAAATGTAAACAATACGACCGCTGACTATGCTGCCACCATGGAAGGCGTGGACACTGACCAGGGGTGACAGGAGACGCTCGGACCGCCGGACAACTTTGTCAATTTACGGACTGGACCAGGCATTTGTCCGGGACTCTGACATATCCCCGGACCTCGGATTTTGACCGTCAAATCCGATATCCGGGAAATGGGAGGTCCGGGAAACGAGGTTGTGTGTATAGCCATTATCTAGCATATCAACAATATGTTGTTGCTTTTTGCATCCAGTCATCCGTTTTTTAAATAATCCACAATCAAAATCTGAAAATTCCCCGAGCATCCAAGACACTCCTGACAACTAGCAGACGATACACCATTACTCATTACGTCATGGAGGGGAAATCCCACTCCCGCGGCAAGCCAAAAGCATATGAGCACAGACAATAAACATAGTACACACAGCCCTCGTTTTCCCGGACATCCATTTCCCGGATATTGGATTTGCCGGACAAAATCCGAGGTCCGGCGATATGTCAAGGGTCCCGGACAAATGCCTGGTCCTGTCTGTAAATCGACAAAGTGTCAGACGGTCCGAGCATCTCCTGTCACCCCTGGTCAGTGTCCGCGCCTCCCGCCAGGTGGCAGCATGCTCAGCGGTCGTATTGTTTACATTTGGGCACACGACATCATGGTTCACCGCACCGCCTCCGTCAGTCCCCTGACCCCACTGCCCCTGGTGCAGGAGCGTCTCTTGAGATTATTGAACCTTTCTGTAGTTGCTAAACGCTCTCAACTCCTCACCCTGAAACGTCGCCACCTTTAACCTGCCCACCCTGCTGGCGGGGGCTGCCTCCCGCCAGGTGGCAGCAGCGTTCTCTAGGCAGAGAGGAGTGGGACAGGAGACTAGAGCAGAAAGACGGGGCCTTGTGTACGGTGTTAGGGCTGTATGGGGACAGAAAGGAAACTGAAAGTATTGTAACCTCACAAAGATTTCCTAACGCAGTGCTGGGAGATAAGAACACAAAAGAGACAATGAATTAGGATGATATTCAAAGGATTGAAAACTGATCAAAATGTCTTTCCCGGTGAAATAAACAGGGGAAGAGTTAACAAGTTTGTTAACGAAGGAGACAAAGTGGAAGAGGACCTATGAAGCGATACTAAGCGACAAAGGTCACAAGAAGAAGCTCAGCGGTCGTAATGTTTACATTACACATTCACAGTTCACCTGCACCGCCTCCGTCAGTCCCCTGACCCCCACTGCCCCTGGAGCAGGAACGTCTCTGAGACACTTTCTGCTGCAGTGTCCGCGCTTCCACTCCCGCCGTGTACTGCTACGCCCTCAACTCCTCACCCTGAAGGTCGCTAACTGTGATCTGTGACCTGCCTACCCTGCTGGCGGCGGCTGGCGTCCACCCCTCCTGGCAACACGCTGTCATCCGCCTCACCTCACCTGTGCCTTCCTGAGGAAGACTGGTCCACTACAGCGCCTGTGATAGGATCATGGGACATCACCAGGGCTCATAGTGTTCCCCAAGGGATCCTCGCAGCCCTAAAACAACAACAAAGTGACGTAAAAGTCCGCGGCAGGATATTTGATATTGCGGTTGCAGGACAGTAAATATAGAGTAAGATAAACATCCGGGGGTGGGTAATGGCCTCGGACTTTTGCGATTCCCGGACGTTTGTGGTTCCCGGACCAGTGCTCCCCCCTATTAGTCCGGGAAAACGAGGTTTGTGTTTACTTGAAGAATTTTGGGTGTTTCTGATAAAAAAAAAATTGCGATATGGTATAGACTTACAGACTTGCATCCTTTATGAGTGTATCAAGAAAGCTGTGCCTTTCCCGGGAGCTTTGTACATTACACATTTCCAAACTATACGGCCACGAGAAATGTGTGGAAAAAGTTTGTGCGACGGGGGAGGGCGGGTTGTATTATGCAGATTGTCGCCCCTCATTGGCGTCATCAACCAATATTAACGGTACAGCAGAAACGGGACAGATTTTTTCCACGCACTTTTTTTACAACAGTCGTCTTCACAGAAATAAAGCGTTGTATTTTTTTTATTTTTTTTTATTATTTGTTTTGAATGAACATTTAACATATCTATGCAAAGAAAAAATGGGTCTGGACGGTTACTTTAAGTTACAGTGCATTGTTGAAGTACAGCAAACCCTCGCTTTTACGGACCTATATACAACAAATTTCTGCTTTAACGAACTTTTTCTGCCAATCCGGTATATGCGGGGATTTACTGAATAAGTTCGGTGTAAATGCGGGGTTAGGTTCAGTGGTGGGCCGGCCAACACGCAGGTCGGTCGGCGGCAGTGGGAACAAAACCGAGTTGGCAGTGCGTGGTGCGCTGATCAGTCTCGCTTTGTCCGCCCGATCGTAAACACCTCAGCTCGCATCGTCCCGTACCTCACCGATGTGCAGTGGTCCCTCGCGTTTGGGGAGTCTCAGCTTGGCGAAACACAGTTTTGGCGATAGGTTGGATATGATACCAAACTCCGAATTTGGCGTTTCAAATTCACTTTTGGAGAGACGCGCGCTGACGTCACGGAATGACGTCGGCCCAGAATGCACCGCCCGCAAGCGTCCGTGTTGGTGTTTGTTATCTTCCCGGCAGCCATCTTGACGACTGGGCTGTTTTTTTATCAGGAGACGGTACCTTTGGCGTTTCGCGCTAAGACTATGGCATCTACAAGTACTGGTGGCGGTGGTGGTTCGAGGAAGCCAGGTGACGATAAGGACAAGGGCAAAAAGGCGGAGACACGAGAGTGGAGGAAAGGTAAACACAGCCACAACCACCATCGCCTACACAACCACCGCACTCACTCATCTCACCAGGCCTAACTTTAAATAATTCATGGTAGATAACATGTTATCTATTATCTATTGTCTTTTGTATTGCTGATAATGTGTTATGGATAATGTCTGCTTTTAAGCAGTTAAAGTACGTAAATGGAGATCATAAGGGTGAACTCGGGCCTCGTCAAAGACTAATGGATAATTTTCCCATTGAAAGTACTATTCGCGTTTGACAAAATTTACTTTTGGCGCTGGTTTGGCTAGACTAATTAAATAGCCAAACGTGAAGGACCACTGTAAGTACACACAAACCTCGATTTCCCGATATCGGATTTGCCAGACAAAATCCGAGGTCCGGGATATGTCAGAGTCCTGGACAATTTTTATAATTTTTTTTTTTTTTTTTTTTTTTTCGTTGAAATGCCTGGTCCTGTTCGTAAATTGACCAAGTTGTCCGGCGGTCCAAGCGTCTCCTGTCACCCCTGGTCAGTGTCCGCGCTTCCCGCCAGGTGGCAGCATGCTCAGCGGTCGTATTGTTTACATTTGGGCACACGACACTCACGGTTCACCTGCACACCCTCCGTTAGTCCCCTGACTCTCACTGCCCCTGGTGCAGGAGCGTCTCTTGAGACTATTGAACACTTTCTGCTGCCTCCCGCCAGGTAGTAGCATGCTCAGCGGTCGTATTGTTTACATTTGGGCACACGACACTCACGGTTCACCTGCACTGCCTCAGTTAGTCTCCTGACCCCCAATGTTCCTGGTGCAGGTACGTCTCTTGAGACTATTGAACACTTTCTGCTGCCTCCCGCCAGTGGCAGCATGCTCAGCGGACGTAAAGTCCGCGGCGGGGTAGATGATATTGATGGTTCCCCAGTGGACAGTAAATACTAGAGTAGGATAAGCGTCGGGGGTGGGTAATGTGTTTTTTTTTTTTATTTGATTCTCTTACTGTCTTCTTTATAGGGACTGGCAACTAAGCGGACTTTGTGTTACCCATTTTGTTGTGCCCTAGTCCAGTTCTTATCGAGGTTTGTGTGTATTGTTTTAATTTCCCTTCCTCGTCGACTGTTGTCGTCGAACCAAACTGGCATTTGTTGGACCTGTTTGTCGAACACTGACAACACATATAGCACACGTGTTGAGCTGGCTGCTTCACCCACCATAACACAAACAAAGATGAGGCCAACTAATTCCCTTGTCTTGGTTATATATACCTGATAGAACCCCTTTGGATAACTTTCGCCTGTCTGCTACTTTAATCTCATAATTATTTTAGCAACTCGAATTAATTTCTTCACTGTCCTTGCCATCACGTTATACTGTTCTTTGCTTACCAATCCTGCCTTGAACCTTAAATAAATGTTTCTTTTACTCCAATGTTGTGTTTTAAATTAGTGGTCATACCATTTTGGAATCATCCTTTCTGGACCTTAGGCAGAAGCATTGGAGTACACAAGATAAGTTTGTCAGGAGGTTTTTCTTGGGTATAAATAGATGAAGAATTTTTTTTTTAAGCATTGAATAAAACAAAGTTTACTTAGCCTTATTGAGAAATTATAGAAAGATCAGAAGTTAGGCAGTCTTTGGTGTCTCTCTGTGAATTTCTGCATTTGTTTTGCTTCAAAGATAGTTTGTTTCCTTGAATAAGTCACTGAAACTTACCATGCATTCACGGGGCTGAAGGATACACTTTTTAGAGGTGTATCTTATCCCACAGAAAGGTAATCTATGCTAGACTATATTCTGAACTCATGTACAGTTGACCCGCATTACAGCAGACAAAAGTAAGAAAGGCTGTCCAAATTTTGAAAAATCCGGATTCTCCGATGGAAAACAACCAAGACAAATAGTAAAGAGACATTTCACGGCAGCACCCCTTTTCATAAGTGTGCTTTTCTATATCCACTTCACCCTAAGAAATTTTCCCACGCACCACCTCACACTTAATGTCCCTTAGAGCACTAGACGTAGATGCAATTTTCATAGCTGATGTGCTGGTTAGCATCCCTCATGGCCAACCTTCAGTTTGTATGCTAGTGTCTCAAGAACTCCAACACTTTGCTTCCCAAGGCCTTGTGATGCTTTGCAGAATCTAAAGTAATAGTCCAGACCATTTCATCATTCCTGATTTAATGCAGTCAAAATACACACAACCCTCGTTTTCCCGGACTAATAGTGGGAAGCACTGGTCCGTAAACCCACAAAACGTCTGGGAATCGCAACAGTCCGAGGCCATTACCCACCCCCGGACGTTTATCCTACTCAAAGTATTTACTGTCCGGCAACCGCCAATATCAACTACCCCGCCGCGGACTTTTACGTCACTTTGTTGTTGTTTTTAGGGCTGCGAGGACCCTTGGGGAACACTATGAGCCCTGGTGATGTCCTATGATGCTATCACAGGCGCTGTAGGTTGACCTGTCTTCCTCAGGAAGGCACAGGTGAGGCGGATGACGCGTGTTGCCGGGAGGGGTGGACACCAGCCGCCGCCAGCAGAGTGGGCAGGTCACAGTGGCGACATTCAGGGTGAGGAGTTGAGAGTGTAGCACTACATGGTGGGAGTGGAAGCGCGGACACTGCAGCAGAAAGTGTTCAATAGTCTCAGAGACGTCAGGAGACTGTGGAGGCGGTGCAGGTGAAACGTGAGTGTCGTGTGCTCAAATGTAAACAATACGACCGCTGACTATGCTGCCACCATGGGAGGCGTGGACACTGACCAGGGGTGACAGGAGACGCTCGGACCGCCGGACAACTTTGTCAATTTACGGACTGGACCAGGCATTTGTCCGGGACTCTGACATATCCCCGGACCTCGGATTTTGACCGGCAAATCCGATATCCGGGAAATGGAGGTCCGGGAAAACGAGGGTTGTGTGTATAGCCATTATCTAGCATATCAACAATATGTTGTTGCTTTTTGCATCCAGTCATCCGTTTTTTAAATAATCCACAATCAAAATCTGAAAATTCCCCGAGCATCCAAGACACTCCTGACAACTAGCAGACGATACACCATTACTCATTACGTCATGGAGGGGAAATCCCACTCCCGCGGCAAGCCAAAAGCATGTGAGCACAGACAATAAACATAGTACACACAGCCCTCGTTTTTCCCCCGGACATCCATTTCCCGGATATTGATTTGCCGGACAAAATCCGAGGTCCGGCGATATGTCAAGGGTCCCGGACAAATGCCTGGTCCAGTCTGTAAATCGACAAAGTTGTCAGACGGTCCGAGCATCTCCTGTCACCCCTGGTCAGTGTCCGCGCCTCCCGCCAGGTGGCAGCATGCTCAGCGGTCGTATTGTTTACATTTGGGCACACGACACTCATGGTTCACCTGCACCGCCTCCGTCAGTCCCCTGACCCCCACTGCCCCTGGTGCAGGAGCGTCTCTTGAGATTATTGAACACTTTCTGCTGCAGTGTCCGCGCTTCCATTCCCACCATGTAGTGCTACGCTCTCAACTCCTCACCCTGAACGTCGCCACCTTTAACCTGCCCACCCTGCTGGCGGGGGCTGGCCTCCCGCCAGGTGGCAGCATGCGTTCTCTAGGCAGAGAGGAGTGGGACAGGAGACTAGAGCAGAAAGACGGGGCCTTGTGTACGGTGTTAGGGCTGTATGGGGACAGAAAGGAAACTGAAAGTATTGTAAACCTCACCAAAGATTTCCTAACGCAGCGCTGGGAGATAAGAACACAAAAGAGACAATGAATTAGGATGATATTCAAAGGATTGAAAACTGATCAAATTGTCTTTCCCAGGTGAAATAAACAGGGGAAGAGCTAACAAGTTTTGTTAACGAAGGAGACAAAGTGGAAGAGGACCTATGAAGCGATACTAAGCGACAAAGGTCACAAGAAGAAGCTCAGCGGTCGTAATGTTTACATTACACACTCACAGTTCACCTGCACCGCCTCCGTCAGTCCCCTGACCCCCACTGCCCCTGGAGCAGGAACGTCTCTGAGACACTTTCTGCTGCAGTGTCCGCGCTTCCACTCCCGCCGGTGTACTGCTACGCCTCAACTCCTCACCTGAAGGTCGCTAACTGTGATCTGTGACCTGCCTACCCTGCTGGCGGCGGCTGGCGTCCACCCCTCCTGGCAACACGCTGTCATCCGCCTCACCTCACCTGTGCCTTCCTGAGGAAGACAGGTCCACTACAGCGCCTGTGATAGGATCATGGGACATCACCGGGGTCATAGTGTTCCCCAAGGGATCCTCGCAGCCCTAAAACAACAACAAAGTGACGTAAAAGTCCGCGGCAGGATATTTGATATTGGCGGTTGCAGGACAGTAAATAATAGAGTAAGATAAACATCCGGGGGTGGGTAATGGCCTCGGACTTTTGCGATTCCCGGACGTTTGCGGTTCCCGGACCAGTGCTCCCCCCTATTAGTCCGGGAAAACGAGGTTTGTGTTTACATGAAGAATTTTGGGTGTTTCTGATAAAAAAAAAATTGCGATATGGTATAGACTTACAGACTTGCATCCTTTATGAGTGTATCAAGAAAGCTGTGCCTTTCCCGGGAGCTTTGTACAGTACACATTTCCAAACTATACGGCCACGAGAAATGTGTGGAAAAAGTTTGTGCGACGAGGGAGGGCGGGTTGTATTATGTAGATTGTCGCCCCTCATTGGCGTCATCAACCAATATTAACGGTACAGCAGAAACGGGACAGATTTTTTCCACGCACTTTTTTTACAACAGTCGTCTTCACAGAAATAAAGCGTTGGATTTTTTTTATTTTTTTTTATTATTTGTTTTGAATGAACATTTAACATATCTATGCAAAGAAAAAATGGGTCTGGACGGTTACTTTAAGTTACAGTGCATTGTTGAAGTACAGCAAACCCTCGCTTTTACGGACCTATATACAACAAATTTCTGCTTTAACGAACTTTTTCTGCCAATCCGGTATATGCGGGGATTTACTGAATAAGTTCGGTGTAAATGCGGGGTTAGGTTCAGTGGTGGGCCGGCCAACACGCAGGTCGGTCGGCGGCAGTGGGAACAAAACCGAGTTGGCAGTGCGTGGTGCGCTGATCAGTCTCGCTTTGTCCGCCCGATCGTAAACACCTCAGCTCGCATCGTCCCGTACCTCACCGATGTGCAGTGGTCCCTCGCGTTTGGGGAGTCTCAGCTTGGCGAAAAAACAGTTTGGCGATAGGTTGGATATGATACCAAACTCCGAATTTGGCGCTTCAAATTCACTTTTGGAGAGACGCGCGCTGACGTCACGGAATGACGTCGGCCCAGAATGCACCGCCCGCAAGCGTCCATGTTGGTGTTTGTTATCTTCCCGGCAGCCATCTTGACGACTGGGCTGTTTTTTTATCAGGAGACGGTACCTTTGGCGTTTCGCGCTAAGACTATGGCATCTACAAGTACTGGTGGCGGTGGTGGTTCGAGGAAGCCAGGTGACGATAAGGACAAGGGCAAAAAGGCGGAGACACGAGAGTGGAGGAAAGGTAAACACAGCCACAACCACCATCGCCTACACAACCACCGCACTCACTCATCTCACCAGGCCTAACTTTAAATAATTCATGGTAGATAACATGTTATCTATTATCTATTGTCTTTTGTATTGCTGATAATGTTTTATGGATAATGTCTGCTTTTAAGCAGTTAAAGTACGTAAATGGAGATCATAAGGGTGAACTCGGGCCTCGTCAAAGACTAATGGATAATTTTCCCATTGAAAGTACTATTCGCGTTTGACAAAATTAACTTTTGGCGCTGGTTTGGCTAGACTAATTAAATAGCCAAACGTGAAGGACCACTGTAAGTACACACAAACCTCGATTTCCCGGATATCGGATTTGCCAGACAAAATCCGAGGTCCGGGGATATGTCAGAGTCCTGGACAATTTTTTATAATTTTTTTTTTTTTTATTTTTTCGTTGAAATGCCTGGTCCTGTTCGTAAATTGACCAAGTTGTCCGGCGGTCCAAGCGTCTCCTGTCACCCCTGGTCAGTGTCCGCGCTTCCCGCCAGGTGGCAGCATGCTCAGCGGTCGTATTGTTTACATTTGGGCACACGACACTCACGGTTCACCTGCACTGCCTCAGTTAGTCTCCTGACCCCCAATGTTCCTGGTGCAGGTACGTCTCTTGAGACTATTGAACACTTTCTGCTGCCTCCCGCCAGGTGGCAGCATGCTCAGCGGACGTAAAAGTCCGCGGCGGGGTAGATGATATTGATGGTTCCCCAGTGGACAGTAAATACTAGAGTAGGATAAGCGTCCGGGGGTGGGTAATGTGTTTTTTTTTTTTATTTGATTCTCTTACTGTCTTCTTTATAGGGACTGGCAACTAAGCGGACTTTGTGTTACCCATTTTTGTTGTGCCCTAGTCCAGTTCTTATCGAGGTTTGTGTGTATTGTTTTAATTTCCCTTCCTCGTCGGACTGTTTCGTCGAACCAAACTGGCATTTGGTTGGACCTGTTTGTCGAACACTGACAACACATATAGCACACGGTTGAGCTGGCTGCTTCACCCAACCATAACACAAACAAAGATGAGGCCCAACTAATTCCCTTGTCTTGGTTATATATACCTGATAGAACCCCTTTGGATAACTTTTCGCCTGTCCTGCTACTTTAATCTCATAATTATTCTTAGCAACTCGAATTAATTTCTTCACTGTCCTTGCCATCACGTTATACTGTTCTTTGCTTACCAATCCTGCCTTGAACCTTAAATAAATGTTTCTTTTTACTCCAATGTTGTGTTTTAAATTAGTGGTCATCCATTTTGGATCACTCTTTCTGGACCTTATTTCCCTATAAAGGAATATTTCTTTTCTGTCCAATTATATTCCTTACAAATAAGGTATAATCCTCCTCAGCCCCGACTTCACTTCCATGTCTAACCGCTCTAATTACCTCCTCAGCCCCGACCTCACTTCCATGTCTAACCGCTCTAATTACCTCCTTAGCCCCGACCACACTTCCATGTCTAACCGCTCTAATTACCTCCAGGTGCCTTCCTAATCCTTCATAATTGGCCTTTCCAGCTGTCATCGCCCTGTCCTTACCCTGGGAAAATCTCTTCCCCTCCATCCCACACCTCTTATTAATAACCTCCAGGTATCTTCTTAATCCTGCATAATTGGCCTTTCTGAAATTAGGTATTCTATGTTTATTGCCACTTAATTTTCCAACTTCCCATTTTAAGCTAAATCTGATCTCATAATGGTCGCTATTATCTAACTTTCCACCGACCTTCACATCTGTAACTAAATCGTCTCTATTTGTCAGCAATAGATCTAGAATATTATCTCCTCTAGTAGGCTCCTTAATTGCTTGACTTAGGAAGTTATCCTGGATTATATTTAACAATTCATCTGCGTCTCTGTCACCTATGATTAAATCCCAGTCTATATTCCTATGATTAAAATCTCCCACCACGCATAATCGATTATATCTGCAGGCTTTGTTTATTTCTTCCCATATAGGAGCTGAATCCTCTTTACATAAGTTTGGAGGCCTATACACTACACCCAAAACCATTTTCTCAGTTCCCTCCGTAACCTCTACCCATATAGACTCTATGCTGTCACCTGTTCTTTCTGTCCAAATGCTGTCATTTGGAGTAGTCTTCCTCACCCGTAACAGCTGCTTCAGTGCCCAGTTGTACAATTTCACCACAGGTTTTATATCAGCACCCACCTATGACTTGCAGTCATACACGAGGGACGACAAGAGCGCTGCGTCACACACCCGTCGCTTCACTATGCAAGGAATGTCATTCTTCTTCTTTAAAAACGATATAAATTCTAACACATGACATAATTTGCTTTTTGCAGGTAGCTTAACAGCAGACCACACAGAACCGTCACATGTGAACGGTGAACCCAAATACGTGTAACTAGTACAGTGCTCGACCAACATCTCGTCCACACGAAATGGCTCATCATCGCCTCTCTCACCATTGATGACGAAAAACTTGGTTTCTACATTGTTTACCCTCATGCCATACTCACAACAATAGTTCCTCAATATCCTCAACATTGTATACATGTTTTCCCTGCTTGTTGATAACAGAACCGTGTCGTCCATTAACATCAATATTTGTAACCACTCAATGAATCTCTGGTGGACACTTTTCTGTAACAGTTCTAATTAACACATTAACAAACATTATAAAAAGTAAGGAAGAAGTGGGAGAGCCTTGCCTGACGCCCCGTGATGCTGTCAGTACAGCAGAGCCGATGATACTCTCGGTGGTGCGGTACATGGCCACCACCGCCGCCAGCATTACCGCCCCGCATCCCAACCCCTTCATCAGCATTAACAGTTTTTGTCTGGGAGCATTATCATAGGCTTTTGTGAAGTCTACAAATACCACAAACAATCTAATTCTCTTAATCCTAGCTGTGTTGGTAATAAGTCTGAGCATCACTATATGTTCCATACATCCACTTTTCCGTTGTGCTCCCGCTTGATCTTTATCGGGTTTGAACCACTGACTCAAGCGTTCGCACAAAACCATCTCGTACAATTTGGCAATAGCATTTATGACACTTATTCCACGATAGTTATTAGGATTGGTTTTATCTCCTTTCTTGAAAATTACAAAGATTTTTGCTCTAATCCATGCATCAGGAAATACTCCAGACATGAACACGTTGTTGAATAAAGTGGTAGGGGTTAAAATCCTCTGGGCTGGCAATAGTGTGATCCCACCTGGGGAATATCATCTGGCCCACGCGCCTTGTCAACCTTCATCCTTCGTATCTGATTTTGTACCTCTGAGGGAGATATGGGTTCGTCCAAGACAGGGATGCTAACATCTGTAGTCATATTCGGTTCTTCATAATAAGTAGCTCGTGGATGGTTCAGTACTTCCTCAATGTGGCCCCTAGAATCTGCATCACTTGGTAAAGTACCATCACCATAAGCTGATACATCATAGTCACCCTTCCAATTAATGGCTTTCCATACCCTTGAATCGTCCTCGTCCTCCAATAGCCTCTCCCATCTCACTAAATCCATCCCATCTACCCGCACTCTCTCCTCATCCTCGGTAACACTGCTCTTAGCACACGCATACAAAGCTTATGAGAAGTTTCTAACATAAGAATTTAAATCATCATCCCGTATGCATGACATTTGTTGTGTGATATTTCTCAAAAAGCTATCCTTGTTGATATTATAGTACTTGAGAGGCTTTTCGATCAATATAGACCTCCCCGCCATTCCAAGCAGTGCTGCGTGGCCTCCTAGTGACGTTGCTCGAACTAGGTTACCAAGGTTAACCCCTGTGCTAGTGACTCTCATGGTTATCGGGGCGTGGTCAGAAGGGAGGTCACTATGATGCACCACAGAAAAATCATTAACAGAGTCTAATAGCTGGGGTGATACATACACACATCTAACTCAGAGATCCATAAATCACGTTTAAGGTACGTCATGCATGTAAGAGAACAGTTGGAAAAGTATACCTAGTCCCTAAAGAGGATAGAAACATGGAAGTTCCTTTATGAAGAATAATAGGAATGAAGTAACATAACTGAAACTACCACTAACCCTAATCAATCCTGGGATGTTAATAATATATCTCGCGGGGCAATATCAAAACATACTCATATACTTTAAGAAGAAAAAAATTACGTACAGACGAAGTAATCATGATGGTCAGCTGATGCTAAGCATTTAATTTATCAAGTTTAGTAGTTTAGTAGTATTAGGTGGAGGAGGAGAAGGAAGAGGAGCATTTGGTAGATACGGGCAGGCAAATACACGTACAGGAATATCAACACCAAAACACTAACATTTCCAGATAGCGTTCCCGTCCCACACCAACAACCGAACAACGGGATCTATTTCCCTCCCTAGGGAGGTCTCCGCAATGCCTTGAAACAAATCCTACGAAACAACGCTTGAAAACACCAGTAATTAAAAACGGCTGACTGGATCACACCTATTTTTCACAAAGGACTGGCCAAGAGCAAAACAAAAGTAACAAAATGCCCGCTTTATGGAAAAACTTCAACATTTCTGAGTTCAATCGGATTTGTGGCCAACAGTTATTAAAGTAATCCTCCAGACCATTTCATCATTCCTGATTTAATGCAATCAAATTATAGCCATTAGCGAGTATATCAACAATATGTTGTCACTTTTTGCATCCAGCCAGCCGTTTTTAAATAATCCGCAATCAAAATCTGCAAATTCCCTGAGCTTCCAAAACGCCCCTCAAGACGTGCAGACGATGCGCCACTGCTCGGTGACGTCACTTTATGTGGTCTCCTTTCCCCGCTCTAATCCAGAAACACGTAAACACAAGAGATAAATATAGTACTTGAAGATTTTTGGGTGTTTCTGATAGATTTTTTTTGCGATAAGCCATATGCATGCATCAGTTATGGGTGCAGCAAGACAGCTGTGCCTTTCCAGAGAAGTTTGCACAATTTTCCGACTGATACGACGATGCTAAATCTGTGGAAGAGATTTGTGTAGCGGACACATCACCCCCCACCCACCCACCCATCCCGTAGCCACACACCACAGCGTAGCCTTGTATGGCAGTCTGCATCACAAACCAGTCAACAACACTCCCTTGGCTGTCATGTCACACTGTCTACATCACCCCCCACCCACCCACACATCCCGTAGCCACACACAATAGCGTAGCTTTGTATGGCAGTCCGCATCACAAACCAGTCGACAACACTCCCTTGGCTGTCATGTCACACTGTCTACATCAGGGTTTTTCAAATTACGGGTCGTGACCCTATACTGGATCGCAAGCTGTTGGTCAATGGGTCGCCAAGTCGTAAATCAATACTCTTCCCACTCCTTAAATTTGACTCTATGATGTCTGTCAGAAAGGGAAGACGCAGTTTTATATATTTAGATCTCTCCAGCACTTGCTCTTTTAATTTTTTGGTAGAAATCCATGACATGCTTTTTATGAAGTACTTCAGGACTTCACAAATTGGTATTGATAGTTCTATGCACCATCAGTTATTCCTTGAAGAGACTCCCATTTTGCCGGGGGCCTTCAGTTAGATCAATACTGTAATTAATCTACGTCATCCTTAGTGTCGATAGAAATAAATCATCCACATAATTTGGGTGTTAATTTTCTCACAAGCCCGGCCAGCCAGAGCAAGGTAGGCCTAACTGTTTTGTAATGGTCGAGGATTTCAAGGTAACCATTTTTCTTTGCTAAACATCTTTCCCTTTTCAAACAGTTACTGAATATCTGGAACCCATTTCAGACATTCACTCGGCTATAGATATATATATATATATATACATATAGCATAAATTATATATAAATATAGTACTTGAAGATTTTAGGGGGTTTCTGATAGATTTTTTTTTGCGATATGCCATATGCATGCATCATTTATGGGTGCAGCAAGACAGCTGTGCCTTTCCAGAGAAGTTTGCACAATTTTCCGACTGATACGACGACGCTAAATCTGTGGAAGAGATTTGTGCGGCGGACACATCACCCCCCACCCACCCACCCATCCCGTAGCCACACACCACAGCGTAGCCTTGTATGGCAGTCTGCATCACAAACCAGTCAACAACACTCTCTTGGCTGTCATGTCACACCGTCTACATCACCCCCCACCCACCCACACATCCCGTAGCCACACACAATAGCGTAGCTTTGTATGGCAGTCCGCATCACAAACCAGTCAACAACACTCCCTTGGCTGTCATGTCACACTGTCTACATCAGGGTTCTTCAAAGTACGGGTCGCGACCCTATACTGGATTGCAAGCTGTTGGTCAATGGGTCGCCAAGTCGTAAACAGATCATTACATAAATAATATGTGAAATGCATTATTTAGAGAGAGAGAGAGAGAGAGAGAGAGAGAGAGAGAGAGAGAGAGAGAGAGAGAGAGAGAGAGAGAGAGAGAGAGAGAGAGAGAGAGAGAGAGAGAGAGAGAGGAGAGAGAGAGAGGAGAGAGAGAGAGAGAGAGAGAGAGAGAGAGAGAGAGAGAGAGAGAATGCCGCTGGGAGAAGGCAGGACTTATACGCATAATCTTCATTTGCCAATAATCAATACAATATTTCTCTAATTACGCAGTTACAATATTTTATACAGTACTTTTACATATTTTTAAAATACCTTTAATCGATAAAATTTACATTGCCACATTCTAACATATGCAATTATATTGAATCCGTAGATGCATGTATGTATATATGTATACACATTTAGATGCACATGTATGTATGTATGTAATTGTAATAAAAAATCACAACGGAAAGAGAAAGTAGCAATATACGCATAATAGGGTCGTGAATGTAATGCATGAATTCAAACTTGGTTTGCGATGAAAAATATTTGAAGAACACTGGTCTACATCACCCACACATCCCGTAGCCACACACAATAGCGTAGCCTTGTATGACAGTCTGCATCACAAACCAGTCAACAACACTCCCTTGGTTGTCGCACTGTCTGCTTTCCCGCCCGCACATTTTCCAACTCTATGCTATAGTTAATGCTAGTATGTGGTTTCCGAGTAATGACGTTTGGCTGTAGCTCCGAAACTAACCATAGGATTTTCTCGAAAGTACCTTCATTGTGATTCCCACACACACAGTATGGTTTACCTTACTTACCAATCCATGTTTTGGAGAAGTGCCAGGTCCTCCTGCTGATCCTCAGTTTCCGCTAAAACCTGTTCGTCCGCCCCGTATTCTGGTTCAACCATATAGGGTTGGGCTCCCATCACAATCTGAGGTTTGTTTTCCTCATATACGCGAGCAGCGTCATTTATTTCGGTCTCAGATTGAGCATCGTACTCTAGATCTGTAACACCGACAGATTCACTGTCTGACACCGAAGTACAATCGCTCATCATCACATTTGCCGACAGGTGTCACACAGGCAGACGACTGTTGTTTACATTTGAGCACCTATTGTGACGTCATCAATAATATTCGTAGCCCTGTTGGAGGGAAGAAAGTTTTTTTCGCGCGCTTTTTACAAAAGTCGGATTTTTACGGAAATAAGGCCTGGAAATCAATTATTTTGGTTGGATTCGGTGTTTTGAATGAACATTCAACATAATTAGGCAAAAGAAAATGGGTCTGGACGATTACTTTAAACAAAGTTATATTTTATTGTTCAAAACCAGAAGAAAATCCACCACCACCACTACCAGCGGCAGCAGCAGCAGCAGCAGCAAACCCACGTGATAAATGACTGTTTACAAAATGTATTCACTTTTGGTCAATCGCTTGTCTCCCTCACCACCTTCAGATTCGCACTAAAAACAAAAGCGGGTTGCGGCCAGCCTCACCCTCGGCTTATGGTGTGGTGCCGCCACGGCTGCCGGCATCTGTGAAGCTCAATTTATAGCACGTAAGGCCGAGTCAGAATACTTTACGACATTGTTCAGCCAGGTGCAGCCGCCTAAACGTGTAATAATCAACGTCCTTATATAATTGGACTTTTTAGTGCCCATGCAGGCTCTTTGCTGTACCTATGTCGGCGTGGACTGAATGATGCTCGAGGCTGAATTTCCAATAATCTATCGACGAGGTGAGCTTTAGGCGAAGCTTCCACCTGTAGTTTGGTGCTAAGCGGCCTTTAAAGGAGGTACTTAAAATGTTATAGCGGCTGTTAGCAAGCTGAAAGTGACGCGTAACATAATAACACAAACATGTATGTTAGGGAGGGCTATGATTCCTTTACAAGCCCTATGATCAGAAGAAGGCACTTTAGTGGCACTTACTTGTCTGAAGGTGCTTCCGAAGGCATCCCTGCTGATGTAGCACCGCCGTCTACCCATCAATTTTACTTCCAAGGAAACCAATCATCTAACATTGCAGAGGAGGGAGGGAAAAGAGAGGGGACGGAAGCTAAAGTCACCAAGATGCTGGTGGCATCAACTCAACACGCGTCCTTCATATACCAAGACTTCCAAGAGGAATTCAATATAGTATAGCGCATGAATGTCAGGCATTAAAGACAGACACACGGAGCAGCGGATGTAGCCCCGGGAAAACATGGGTCTTGATAATGGTATAATAGATAGTAGTGTGGCCAGTGGACCATCAGTGACCATCTTTCCTTCTCCCTCGCACATGCATTTTTTTCCTTATTTTCTACATATTGGCCTACAGCGCCTGTAGACAGTGAGCTCCAGGGGCGGGATGGTAGGCCGTGGAGGCTCACTTGAGGGCTGTGATGGTGACCCTCGCCCCCGTGGTGGCGCAGGCTGGATTTTTATAGTGACGCCTGTGATTAGAGGCTCATGCCGCCCCCTGTGTCCTCCGATGAACTTGCAATCGAAGGTAGAGTTGATGGGCAGGGCATGTGGGTGTTCTTAGGCCACTCGACGGTGCATAAATATTTAAAGTGGATTTATGGGTCTCACTCGGGATCGAACTCGGGTCTTCGAGAACGCCACCCGGTCACGCTAACCACTCTGCTACCGCCTTCCCAAAACGTACATGCATAGCACGAAAAGAGAGAGAGAGAGAGAGAAGAGAGAGAGAGAAGAGAGAGAGAGAGAGAGAGAAGAGAGAGAGAGAGAGAGAGAGGAGAGAGAGAGAGAGAGAGAGAGAGAGAGAGAAGAGAGAGAGAGAGAGAGAGAGAGAGAGAGAGAGAGAGAGAGAGAGAGAGAGAGAGAGAGAGAGAGAGAGAGAGAGAGAAGAGCATTAAAGGGGTAATGGTTGATGGTGGTGAATCAGTGAGGCATTTCAGCTTAATAATAGTAAATATGTAGGCCCCTTCCTTCCCTTTATTGTTATTAGTATTAGTAGTAGTACCCCATTTATCCTTCACGTCATCTTAAGACGCCAATTCACGATGGTCATGGTCGCTCATAGCGTGACTGATAGAAAAAGAAATAGCTCACCTTATCCCATGTTATAAAACTCAAAGCATATGTACGAAGCAGTAACTGTATGTTCTAACGTTACGTGTATGACCTATAAGTGAGTGACGTCAGAGTATCAATCTCTCTCTACTGACAGTGCGTGATGAGTTTTGAAGAAATTGACGTAACCATGAAATATGACTACTTTTCCCTTTTTCTCTGTAACTTCTTTGATTATTACTGTGCGGTTTTCTTGGATGTTTGAGGTTAATATTGAGTGTACTGTCGAAGAACACAGTCGAACAATATATATTATTTTTCGGAAGAGTGACTTAGAGAACAAAAAAAAGACAACGAAAACTCCAAATACTTATACCAGTCCCAAAAAAGCATGCAATTAGAGAAATCTATGGGTTGACAAATTTAGTGCGGGGGTTGTCTTGATACTTCTCTCTTTAATGAATTTAAGTCATAGGAAGGTGAACAAATGGAAATAGGACGAGAGTTCCAGAGTTTACCATTGAAACATACCATTAACCGGTTGTTAATGTCGATAAAAAAAGCAGTAAAGAAGATTCACGAGGACAATAACACTCGGTAGGAATGGATATAAGACGCGCTCAGATATTTGAGAGATAGACATTTTTTTATGAAGAAACGAGTCATAAGAAGATTTCGTGTTTTTAGTAACATTTGTGAGGAACATGCAATATAAACCTAGGAATAACGCAGCAATTATGTCAGATCAAATTGCGCATGTAAATATTGAAGAACTTGAGGGTCGCGTTAAGTGATGAAAGTGAGTGGCAGCAAGATTGGTGTGAAGAAACTCCATTCGTTAGCATGTATGAAAAGTAACGAATTTTGTTTGATAGTCAAGCGATTCTGTAAAACATCAGAAATCTCATTCCGGCCATGGCAGCTGACCTCCTGGTGCCTCCTCGTTCCAATGATCTGTTTTTGATTAGCCAGCAAGTTTAGAGCATGAGGGGCAGGCAAGGATCGTGATGGTTTGAACGATGCAACATCAACGTGTCATGGGAAGTGAATGAACAATCCATAATCGGTACGAAGGCCAAATAAGAGGACATGATACTGAGTCAAAGCACCAAGTGACGCAAATATTGTCCTCACTCACACTCCAATTAATAGAGAAAGGAATACGGGGGTCTCTTCATCCATCCAGCAATATTTGTATATTATTCCATGAGTCAATCTGCTCAGATATAATGAGTAGCTCAGCTTCTCTCAGGTCTGAACTTTACGGGCATTGCCTTTGGCCACCTCCGTTCATAATTTTTTTATACCGGGATTATATTATATTGATTAGATAGGTTATTGACCACAGCAAGTAAAAAAGTGTACACAGTTACATGACAACACATAACACAAAAAATTTTAAAATCCACACGTAAATCCAAATTGTCTCACATCTGCCCGTCCACTATTTCTCCAACAAAGTTTTGATATACATAGTAATTTACAAACCTGGGGATCTAAAAAATCTGCTAATAGAAAATTGACAAAATCTAGTGAATTTTTTCACATGTCATATCTGGTGTAAAAATGTTACTAAACAAGTCGTTTATTATTAAACATTGATCTAAAATGATAAGTGTCTCTAATATGATAAGTCAATATACAATTTTCCACAACATGTTTTTCTGTTTGAACCTCACCACACAGACACAGTCGTTCTTCCAGGGGTAGTCGACCACGGCCCCGCCTATTCCACCTTCCTGTCTCACACATCAAGGAGTGCCCACTCACACGGAACCTTGTAAAGGACAGTCTTTGTTTTTCACTGACCATGTGCTTCACTCTATAAAAGGTAATGGGAAAAGTAAATTGGGGTTATATCTTTATGTTAGGCGTCTCGAAGAATCACTGCGTGCAATGCTGTGCACGACATTTTCCCTGACACTACTTGGGTTCTTTGGGTCGCTGTTAATGATCTGCGACAAGCAGCGAGATGGAATGCCTGAATAATTACATACGCATACACGAGTACTACCATTCAATTCTGACTCGGCAATGCATGCAGTATACAGGTTCAGGCTTGGTTTGGTTTTCGCTTGATTCTTCGAAGATTTTTTGTTTCATACCAAAATACAGTTCTGCCTCGTCAAATTCAGTGTTTAACTGTTAAGTTCAAAAATTGTACAGAAAAAGATTATAAAAAATGGCATGCGCTGCCTAAAATGACATTCCAACAAACCCTTGGTGTGATCAGTACACTAATGAACACATGATATTGTTTCGGGTGGCAAGTACCCAAAGAACTGAGCTAGTCACACATTCAGGCTCCATCGACTGTCCGTTCAGTACTGTGAGGGATGTTATTAGGAGGTCCACTGAGTAGGCCAAGATTAAGCGTCACAGGCGATGAGTGACATGTGGTAGATTGGTATGGCTTTGTCATCCAGTCAAGTCTTTCTTATATTTTATTTGATTATTATCCTTATTTTAGGTTTCCTTAGAGGGTTGTAAGAATCAAGATTGTCTCATGAATATCTCGAGCACCTTTTTGATATTAGCTGTGAGGATATCTGGTTAAAACATGCTCTACACAAGTACCAAATGACTTCCAAATAGCTGCCTTTTTCTTATCATTGTGGCTTCAAGAAACAGTTACTACTGCACAACAACAAAGGGTGCGAAGAGTCCTGCTCGGTGCACTGAGAAACACTACTCTTCCGTGTTGTTCTAGACATACCAATCTACTTTTGCTGCCCAGATATAGGACGACTACGTCCCTTTATACACGAGACGGAATGTTACCAGCCTGCCATACATCTTGCGACCCTTTGGTCATGGCCGCGTCTTTAATTTTCAGTTACTTTTTATTGATGCGCCTCTCTTCCCACTCCTTAAATTTGACTCTATGATGTCTGTCGGAAAGAGAAGACGCAGTTTTATATATTTAAATCACTTTAGAAGAGAAGGAGCACTTGCTCTTTAAAATTTTTGGTGGAAATCCATGACATGCTTTTCTATGAAGTACTTCAGGACTTCACAAATTGGTATTGATAGTTCTATGCACCATCAGTTATTCCTTCAAGAGACTCCCATTTTACCGCGGGCCTTCAGTTAGATCAATACTGTAATTAATCTACGTCATCCTTACTGTCGATAGAAATAAATCATCCACATAGTTTGGGCGTTCAAGTTCTCACAAGCCCGTCTAGCCAGAGCGAGGTAGGCCTAACTGTTTTGTAATGGTCGAGGATTTCAGGGTAACCATTTTTCTTGGCTAAACATCTTTCCCTTTTCAAACAGTTACTGGATATCTGGAACCCATTTCAGACATTTAGTCTGCTTAATGTTTCAAAAAAGAAATACTGACTTAAAGGTTTGGATAATGGGCGTCTTGATTCATCTTAACACTAAACGATAAAGTAGAAATTGCAGATATATTGCAGAAAATACTCTGGAGCTAAAAGAATCAACCAAGGATCTTCTTTTCTTTCTTTTTCTCTTGTGGGATGGCAAGACGCTTTTAATCATGGTAATTTCAACTTAGTAAAACAGTAATGAAAGCGCTGGTAAATATTCTAATTTAAAATCAACCATCAAGTGTTCGCAGTTTTCCCTCACATTTGGTAAGAACAAAGAATTATCGTTCGAAGTTGTTAATGAGCTGCTGGTTCCTGCCATTCATCTCTCCTTTCGTCTGCACTGCCCTGACTTTTCTTTCATTCAAATGTGCTGAGTTGGCATTATTGATGATGGCAAAAAAAGAGGGAGGGAGAGAGTGCGTTGGGAAGTAGAGGCAAAGAGTGCGTTGAAATAATTAAAGGAAAGGGTGTGTTGTGGTATGGTGGGAAGGAGTGTAATGTAGGAGTTCGTTCTTGGTTGGAGGGAGAGTGTGTTGTGAGGGATAGACAGAGTGCGCTGTAGGGATAGAGAGATTGAGTTCGTTGTTGGTTGGAGGGAGAGTGTGTTGTGAGGGATAGACAGAGTGCGTTGTAGGGATAGAGGGATTAAGTTCTTTGCTGGAAGATAGCGTGTATCGTTTGAAATGGAAGTTAATTGTGTGTGTGTGTGTGTGTGTGTTTTGTGTGTGTGTTGTGTGTGTGTGTGTTTTTGTGTGTGTGTTGTGTGTGGTGTCCCGGCGGGGCGAAAGATAGATGGGTGGGCTTTTTAAATCCCAGCCCC
>JACEEZ010004092.1:181132-196132 GCA_016584305.1 Chionoecetes opilio | reverse complement strand
CAGATCGAGTATCTGGGACACGTGTTATCTACAGGAGGAGTTGCTAAGGGAACCAAAGTGGACGACGTCATCAAGATGCCCGCACCAACATATGCTACGAGCTTTCGATCTTTCCTAGGGTATGTACAATTCTACAGAAAGTTCCTACTGGATTTGGCTACCGTGACAGAGCCCCTGCATCGCCTGACCAGGAAAAATTCTACATGGAAGTGGGGTGCATATGAGCAAGATTCCTTCCAGAACCTGAAGGAACTACTGTCTACGGATACTGTGTTGGTCCACTTTGATCAGTCTACCCCGATTGGAATTTCATGCGATGCTTCAAACGTCGGGATCGGGGCTGTGCGGTTCCACCGCTATTCTGATGGTAGTGAGCGACCGATTGCCAATGTGTCCAAGACTCTCTCAAAGTCTCAACGCAATTACAGTCAAATACATAAAGAGGCTTTAGCTATCGTTTTCGCGTTGAAGAAATTCCACCAGTATCTCTACGGGCAACACTTCGTGCTGGTAGCTGATCATAAGCCTCTACTTGCGTTGTTTGGGCCAACCAAAGCTACTCCTGCCCTCGCTGCTAACAGGCTGGCTCGATGGGCATTACAGTTAAGTCAGCACGACTATTCCATCGAATATCGGAAAACTGCCAACCACGGAAATGCGGACGCCTTAAGTCGCCTACCTACCGGTACTGACTCCTGTTTTGACGGGGAGGAAAGTCACAATGATGTGGACACGATTTGCGCCATCAACATGATAAACACCCAGATCAAGCTAACAGACGCGACGACACTGCAGGAGGAGTCAGCCAAGGACAAAGTGGTATCAACGGTCATGCGGCATTGTCGAGAAGGTTTGCCACCAGAGAGAGAAGACAAGAACAGTAACGTGGATAATTTTAGAGGTCTGGCGGATTCACTGTCAACTAGCAACGGATGCCTGCTGTATGGTTCCAGAGTGGTGATTCCCACGAGCCTCTGTGATCATGTTCTGCAGCTTCTACATCTCGGACACTTCGGGATGCAACGAATGAAGCAGCTGGCTCGAACAGCTGTATACTGGCCGAATATTGATCATGATATTGAGAAAACTTCCCGCAACTGTTCATCATGTGCCGAGCACCAGAATAAACCTGCGAAGCCAGCAATACACCCATGGATGCTGCCAGAAAAGCCATGGAGTCGTTTACACCTCGATCATGCCATCAGTTTCATGGGATACAACTGGCTGGTGGTGACAGATGCTTATTCGAAGTATCCCTGCATTCATTCTACGCAGTCTATATCAGCCAAGGCAACAATCGATCTACTAGAGCAGGACTTTGCCCACTTCGGTTATCCACACACGCTGGTAACTGACAATGCTTCGAGTTTCCTCAGCGAAGAGTTCCAGACTTGGTGTAAGGAACGAAGCATCACTCACTTGACGGGAGCACCATATCATCCAGCAACTAATGGTGCTGCGGAATGCCTGATTCAGACCTTCAAGCAGGCGCTGAGAAAATCTTCACTACCGCCAAAAGCTGTTCTTAATGCAGTACAGGCGCACACCAACTTCCAAGTGGATTTTCACCAAGTGAACTATTGAACAATCGTCAGATGCGCACGCGGATTGACAGCCTACTACCATCTCCAGCCCATGTGGCTCAAGGCAAGCAAGTTAAGGAGGCTGCCAGGTCTTCACGTGATGGGGCTGCTCATGTAGCCAGAGTTGCCAGCTTGTACAAAGTAGGAGGTCCTTGCTACGCGCTCTACTGCGGAACAAGACGAGACAAGGAGCCGCGCTGGGGGCCTGCTATCGTCGTGAAGCGGTTTGGAAGCCGCAGTTTCAATGTAAAGGTTCTACCGAAGGGACCTGTATGGAGACGTCATCTAGAGCAGCTACGACCCCGATATACGTTAGAGATGAACTCTGAACCTGGGAATGTCCTGAAGAGTCTCCGATCATAACTGACCACCCGATGGAGTTGAAGGCTGCGATGGAGGCCAGAGCAGAGTTGGGAGCATCTCAAGAGCTGAAGAAAATGGTGCGGATTTCAGTCCCGGAGGAGGAGTATGGACCAGACAACCTACGACGATCAAAGCGGACGCGGAAGCCCCGCCAGATACTACACATATAGCTGGGACGCCTTGACGATGGATCTCATGCTGATCAGGGAGGTGTTATGATATTGTAATTACTAACTATAATAGGTAGTTACATTTAACTAGGACTTTTTTCGAAATCAGTTTCTTTCATTCAGTGTTCCAGCCGGGCTACGTTCAAGACTTCGGTTAGTTCATTCTATATGTATAAATATAGGGTTACAGGGCGAGCAGTTCAGTTATATGGTCGCACTCGAGCTATACACTTACTGTACATACTTGGATCTACTCGCCACGGGTATTCTAGTGCGACGTTATTATCCCTCACTAATATTACGCAGTGTTGTTTTATCTGCGTGTACTCTGCTGTACTGTCTCACTGCACTACATAAAATCCCTGCACGTCAACTTAGGAGTATTGCTTTCATCCCAGAATACAACGCAATATATTTCCATTCATATTATATACCATTCTAGATGTGCGTTTGATCAATAATGTATAATTTATCATGCAGAAATGTTTGCAGTTTTTTTCTTTAGGAGTAGAGCATAAAAATGTATAACAATGTGTCATGACAGCACTAAAAGATGTCAAAACTGTTAATGAATATTCATGTAAATTTTTATTCCAGGCTTTAGTAAACTGGTCACTTCTGTATCCATTAATATTTAGAATTTGAGTTTTGTACGAAGGTCTTGTGTTCGCCATGTTGTTGCCAGAAGCTGATTTATGAAACGTCACCGTGATATGACCCTAATAATGAATGATATATGGTAGTGCTGCTGCTACTGTTACTACTACTGCCACCCTTACTACTGCTACTTCCACTACGACCACTACTACTACAACTACCATTGCTACCACCCCTACTACTTCCACCACCGCTCATACTACTACTACTACTACAAAAACTACAAAAAACTACTACTACTACTACTACTACTACTACTACTACTATTACTACTATTTTTCTTCCTTATCTCTGTGGTATATGGCCTCTGAAGTTCGCGTATGCTACTATGACAATATTCCCTGTCTGTCTAAGAGCGAGTACGTAGAGAGTGTTATGAAACCCTTAACCCTGTGGCCACTTCTACTTCACAGACTGTGATGAGTGGGATAAAGTAACACTTTAACCTTTCTCTAAGGCTTTACTCAGCAATAAACCAGAGCTGTGTACAGAGGGAGTAGCTGGAGTGAACTGACTCCAGAGGTGAGGAATTGCCAACATATCACTTCCGAGGTTATCCCTGTTTCTCGAAGCTTCATAAACTTGCTATGAATCAGTGAAGCCTTACATACTAGTGAAACAATGAGACATGAAAAGAGATAACAACCATAACCTAAACACTAAAACTACAAACACCACATTCTCAACCTCTTAAAAAAATGAAACATACAAATAAAAAAAAATGAAACATACACAAATAAAAACATAAGTATGCCTTTAATTACCAAACCTATCAGGGGGCTTGCTAACCCTGGTTGAACGCCTAAGTGGTTGAACCTTGTCCACAGGAGACTGAAGACTGTCAGGCATGTCTTTAGTGCCCAAGGGTTCTACATTGTCGCGCACAGGATCATTTGTTCCAGGAATGGTTCTCCCAGAGTCTCGATCAGTGGTCCTCTCTTCCCCGGTAAAAACAGGGGTAGTTTCTACAGGTGTTATCAAGTCCCGGATTCTCCTTGTACTGTCTTCCTGGCCGGGGCTAGGATCCTTGGGAGTAGGAGCCAGATCCTTCGTGGACACCGTAGACTTTCTTCCGTCAGGATAGCGTATATGGGCATAGTAAGGGGTAGCACTCTCAAGATCAACTTCCTCAGACTTGGATGTGCGAACAAACTTCCGCAGCAGGACAGGTCCGGGCGTAGTAAGCCAAGATGGTAAAGAATACCCATTAAAAGATTTCCTAGGGAATGAAAACAATCTCTCGTGAGGAGTTTGGTTGGTGGCAGTACAAAGGAGAGACCTGATAGAATGAAGTACTGTATCTAAAACTAGTTCCCATTGACATTCTGCAAGTTTGAGTGATCTGAGAGCTAACGCACAGTTTTCCAGATGGTGCCAATTTCTCTCTCACATTGTCCATTTCCAGTAGGGTGATAGGGAGTAGAGTGGGTCATGATAACACCGTGACTCATTAAGAACTCAGAGACTTCGCGAGACATGAACTGTGTTCCTCGGTAGGAATGAATTGAAGAGGGGCAGCCAAAAATAGAGAACAATTTGCGGAAACATGTAATGACAGTTTGAGCAGACATATCTGAGCATGGGAAAGCAAAGGGAAATCTGGAGTATTCGTCAACCATTACAAGTAGGTATTTGTTCTTAGTAGAGGAGGGTTTTGGGCCTGTGAAATCTACAGAAATGCGGTCAAAGGGTTGCATAGCCCGGATGAGTTTACTAGCTGGAGGTCTAAAGAACTTTGGTTTCAGTTCAGAGCAAACAGTACACTGAGAGCAAACTTTCTTTACGTCTTCTAAAGAGAGAGCCAAGTTCTTTATCCTTACAAAATTATAGAGCCTAGTGATTCTGGGATGACAAAGAGAAGCATGTATTTCTTCCAGAGAGGCGGAATTGGTTCTAGCGGCAACAGAACACGCACATGATAGAGTGTCACAGGCACCATTTTCGGAGCCAGGTCGGTACTTAATATCGTACAAGTATTCAGAGAGCTCAAGGCGCCATCTCAGGATCTTATCATTTTTTATTTTAGAGGAGTGACTGGAACTGAACATGAAAGAAACAGCTTGCTGGTCAGTGACTATAGTGAATCTTCTTCCAATTATGAAAAGCCTCCACTTACGTACTGCTTCTATGATGGCGGCAGCCTCTCTCTCTATAGCAGGTTGAAGTCTCTCAGAGCTGGTCAGAGTCCTGGAGAAAAAAGCTACAGGTCGACCGAGCTGGGAGAGGGTGGCTGCTATGAAGACAGAGGAAGCGTCAGTCTCTATTTGAAGTGGCAGGATCTCATCAAAAGCAGCTAATGAGGCTTTAGCAATTTCTTCCTTGAGTGCTTCGAAACACTCAACAGCTTCTGAGCAAAGAGGAAAAGATTCACTATGCAGAATGGGTTGGATGCGCTTAGAGTAGTCCTTGATCCAAATTGAATAATATGAGATGAGGCCGAGAGCTCGTTTAAGAGAAGAAGAGTTATCAAGTATAGGTAATTATATTAGTGGTTTGATGCGATCAAGGTCAGGCCGTAGGGAACCATTAGAGATACTATATCCAAGATAGGTCATTACATTTTGACTGTACTGACACTTGTTTATATTTAAAGAGAGATTATACTTAGAGGCTGCTTCCTTGAAGCGCTGAAGATTCATATCATGGTCCTCCTTACCTTCCCCACATATAATTACATCATCGATGTACGCATATGTTGCTTTCAAACCAGTCAGCTATGATCGAATCCATGACTCTCTGGAAAACAGCGACAGAATTAGTCAGGCCAAAAGGTATGCTATTAAAATGGAATAATTGTCGATCAGCCTCAAAGGCAGTATACTGTTTCTCAGATTCTTTTAGAGGCACTTGATAATAAGCACTTTTCAAATCAATCTTACTGAATATTCTGTACTTAGCCATTTTATCCACTAAGTCATGGATCCAAGGCAATGGATAGGCATCAAGTAGTGTAAAGCGATTTATAGTTCTTGAATAGTCAACTACCATGCGTCGTTTGTGCCTTCCATCATTAGTAACTAGCAATTGTGCTCTCCAGGGGAATTGGCTCTTTTCTATTATGCCTCCTTGTAATGCAGACTGTACCTCTAAATGAATAAAATCTTCATCAGACTTTGTAAACTTTCGTGATGGTGTAGAGATAGGCTTAATATCAGGAGCAAGATTAGGGAACAGAGAAGGCGGATCAATGGCCGTACACGCTACACCACATATAGTTAGTTTAGGTAACGAGCCTCTTAAAGTGAATTCCACCGCCTGATGCTTCTCCATAAAGTCTTGGCCTAAGATAATCCTGGAACATAGTTGAGGAAGCACAGAGAGGGTTAGTGGTCATTCACTGTTAAATTAACAAAGCAGTGTCCTAAAGTAGTGGAAATTTGAGAGGCGGCAAGAGTAACATCAGCCTTCGCAGGGTATACAGAAATATCCAAACTCTTTACAACCTCTGGGTGGATGAAGCTAATGGAGCTTCCACTGTCAATAAGGGAATTCACTTGCAAGTCATTGACACTTACAGGGATAGTAGAGCTGCGGGGAGTAGCAACAGAAGCTAATACTGGAGTATCAGCAACATGAGGGGAGGCGCAGTGCTCACAGGGTTGAGCAGAGAAGGCGGTCGATTCAGCAGATCCCAAAACAGCAGCAGCAGAAGTAGAGAAGACTCTTCTTGATTTCCAATTGTTGCCAGCTCTACAGACACTGGCAAAATGTCCTTTCTTGGCACACTTGTGGCACACCGAGGCTCGAGCAGGACAACGAGACCGGGGATGCCGCCTTCCACCGCAAAAGAAGCAAGTTTCGGCCTGGAAAACAGCAGCAGAGGTTTCGGTGGTAGAGCTGAAGGGTACAGGAGTAGGAGCATCAGCAGCAGCAGCAGCACTTAGATTCCCAGAGACTGAGGGCAACGAGTATCCCTCAGCGTTACGATGAGCGGCATCGAGGCTTCGAGCAAGCTGGACAGCTTCACTTAGAGTCGATGATTCTTTCTCCAGTAGTCGTTGACGTATGACAGGAGAGGCTAGACCAGTGATGAAGGCATCTCGAACGGCTTCTTGTGTATAGGTGTCAGCTGTTACTTGCTTGAATTCGCAACCTTTAGACAGCGACTTCAGGGACAGGAGGAAGGAGTCGATGGACTCACTAGGTAGTTGTCTGCGTGTAGCCAATTGATGCCTGGCGAAAATTAAGTTCTTTGGCTTCACGTACACAGTCTTCAGCACTTGGATGGCTTCTTCATATGTAGTGCAGTCGGTGATGTGAGAGTAAGCTTCGGGTGAGATGTAATTGATGAGAAGCTTGAGTTTGTCCGGTGCTGGCGAGATTGACTGTATGAAGTTGGTGAAGGTGCAGAGCCAGTGAGTCCATTGAGCAGGCGTGGTGTCTTGCGAGCCTTCGAACCGTTCTGGTCGTAGTAGCCTTTCCATATCCAGCAGAGGCAGATGGTTATTGCTGAGTAAATTGTGATGAGTGGGATAAAGTAACACTTTAACCTTTCTCTAAGGCTTTACTCAGCAATAAACCAGAGCTGTGTACAGAGGGAGTAGCTGGAGTGAACCGACTCCAGAGGTGAGAAATTGCCAACATATCACTTCCGAGGTAGTATCTCGAAGCTTCATAAACCTGCTATGAATCAGTGAAGCCTTACATTACTAGTGAAACAATGAGACATGAAAAGAGATAACAACCATAACCTAAAACACTAAAACTGCAAACACCACACAGACCAATATCAACAAGTAAAAAAAAGATTTCCTTCATCTTTCTTATCTTGAATCCAGCCTCGCATGTGACTGAAAATATATTAGTATCAAAATTGTATGATAAGTAATATATCATCATCGACGTAATTGTTATTTGTTGCTGTACTTTTCATGATATGTATCACTTATACTTTACGAGCATCATTTGTTTATCGTTTGCACAAAGAATGTAAATCACAAAACAGAAACAACCATAGAGACAAGATTCAGCAACTCTCATGTACAGGAATTAAATCAAACAAACATGTGTCTTGCCTCTCACACTTGTGCTGAAAATATAAATCACTAAGTATCGGTAACTTTTATGTAATCTTGCATATGCTGCACAACATACATATATACTTATTTTTCACTTTAACTCACAATATGATATCCAAACCCATTGCAGGATAGGCCTCTTTCAGCTAAGCCGCCTCTATTCCCGCGATCCCAGTTATTATCTTTCCTCCATAGCTGTGAGCCTCCTCAGGATGATCTTAACACTGACCAAAGACTACTGTATAATGGACTTGCTACTCAGTTTGGGCTATTTCCAGTGCAGGCCAATGCCGTGAATCCTGACATTTTCGAACATCACTCCCATTTCCCTTCCTATGGTTTATCAGTATAAATGATATACTGTTATATTCGTTAATGTTTGTTCTATAATATTATCATATAAAAAACTGTAAAATACACTAAATAAATGCCATTATGAGACTCTGAAAAAATATGCATGAACTTAACATTCAATTAAACTCTTCGCCATATAATATTTTGCGAGAAAACATTTTACATGAAACATATCAGCAGAAGCGGAATTTTATTAGTTTTCCATAGGTATATTTCGCTTTCTGATAAATGAATTAGCACCATGCATAAATTAGCGTTAACTAAATAAATAACATCATCAATCGGGGAAAATTACCCGATTGAAAAAACAAAATGTAATTAAAAAAAATTTATACTATTTTCCTATACCTTATTTAAAACTTTTTTTTTGAGTAAGGATCATGCAAAAATGTTCGTAAACTAAATAACGTCATCATTAGGGGTTGGCATCAGCAGCCGCGCACCCTCCTTCCTCACGAGCCTCCTCCACTTGTTATATAATGAGGCTACTGTCTACTGTACAGGCCTTTGGTTATCTTCATGTAGGTAAAATATGGTACAGGCTATACTTTTGAAATAACTAATAATATAGCTGTGGAACGTGTGGCTATACTATGGTAGATCAGAGGGTACAAAGGAACAACTGAGGGTATAATGGCACCCTGGGCCATTTTACACCCATGCGTAAATGGTCCGTTTTGCCCCAAGGGCGATCGAAATGTAAACCAAAACAACAACGGCTTAGGGACTGGCAACTAAGCGGGCTTTGTGTTACCCATTTTTGTTGTGCCCTTGGCCAGTTCCTTGTAATGTAAAAAAAAAAAAAAAAAAAAAAAAAAAAAAGATAGATGCTTAAGAATCTTCTTATTAAGTATAGATTCAAAAACTTTAGAAAGGCAGGACGGTAGTTATAAGTCAAAGTTATAGGACGGTAGTTTGAAGGATTAGAACGGTCACCCTTCTTAGGAACAGGTTGGATGTGAGCAAACTTCCAGCAAGAAGGAAAGGTGGAAGTAGATAGACAAAGACGGAAAAGTTTGACCAGGCAGGGTGCAAGCACAGAAGCACAGTTTTTGAGAACAATAGGAGGGACTCCGTCAGGACCGTAAGCCTTTCGAGGATCTAGGCCAGAAAGGGCAAAGAAAACATCATTATGAAGGATCTTAATGACAGGCATAATATAGTCAGAGGGTGGAGGAGAAGGAGGAACAAGCCCTTCATCAACCAGATTGGAATTTTTAGCAAAGGTTTGAGCGAAGAGTTCAGTTTTAGAAATAGATGAGACAGCTGTGGAGCCATCTGGGTGAAGCATAGGAGGGAAAGATGCAGAAGAAAAATTGTTAGAGATGTTATTAGCTAGATGCCAGAAGTCACGAGAGGAATTTGATTCAGAAAGATTTTGACATTTTCTATGAATGAAGGAGTTTTTGGTAAGTTGAAGTAAAGATTTGGCATGACTACGGGCATAAATATAAAGGGCATGAGTTTCAGGAGATGGATGCTTATGGTACCGTTTGTGAGCCACCTCTCTATCTCGGACAGCATGAGAACAAGCAGAGTTAAACCAAGGTTGACGGGCTTCAGGATTAGAGAAAGTGTGTGGAATGTACGGCTCTATGCCAGAGACTATGACCTCAGTTATATTCTCTGCACAAAGAGATGGGTCTTTGACATGGAAGCAGTAATCATTCCATGGAAAATCAGTGTAGTACAGCCTTAGGTCTTCCCACTTAGCTGAGTTGAAGTGCCAGAAGCACCTCCGCTTAGGTGGGTCACGAGGCGGCACCGGAGCGATAGGACAGGTTACAGAAATAAGATTGTGATCGGAGGAAATTTTATGCGCGTTGCACTTGAAAATTGTCTGATGCCTCGATTTAAGCAGATAGCAGACAAATTGCAACATGTTTCTTGAAGGAAAAGACTTTTTCTGGATTACCAAATATAATGCATATTGATAGCAGACAAATTGCAACATGTTTCTTGAAGGAAAAGGCTTTGTTTTCTGGATTACCAAATATCACGCATTTTAGGTGCAATTTTACTGCAGTTTCATGAAGAGAAAGGCATTTGTTTATGCCTGTTTAATTTCGAAGGTATATAAAATTTTCCCTTGTATATTTATAGTTTTAGACTGCATGTGTTATTATCTATAATAATATAAGCGACAGTGTGTGTGTCTGTGTGTGTGTGTGAGTGTCCGCTCCAGGTGCCGCCCCCTGTGGCGGAATCCCCTCATATGGCACAATTTTGGAGCCGGCTCGAGCAGGGGAAGGTTTTAAGCCCATTTATGATATGATCCGATCACTTTTTTTCTTTTTCTTTTTTAGCTGCCTATTAGCGAGAATTGTGAAAAAATAGTGGGTTGCGAAAATTGAGGAAACCTTGATGTAGGGTGATGGGTAATGGGTGAGTGAATGGGTGGGGTGATGGGTAATGGGTGTGGGGTGATGGGTGAGTGAATGGGTGGGGTAAAGGTAAAGATGGGAGCATACGCTAAGCTGCGCGTGGCATGCGGTGCTCATCTCCGTGGCATTAGCCCTTAGAGCCTGTGGTGGGTGAGAACCCGTTACCCCGGGACACAGGGCTAGTGTGACTCCCTGGTTACCACAGTTACCTCCCCCAGGTTACCCCAGGTACCCATTTATCAACCCCGAAAGGAAGTAAGAACAGCTGGGTAGGCTGGTCACCGACTTGCCCTGGCCTGGGATCGAACCAGGGCCCGCAGATTCGTAGCCAGGCACGCTAGCCACTGCACCACGGAGGCAACAGCCACTGCACCACGGAGGCAACAATGGGTGGGGGGTGATGGATAATGCCAAATGGGTAAATCCAAATAAATCCAAATGGATTTAATGCCAAAAAGGTGAATGTGCCACTGAGACTCTAACCTCATTAGATATAATGGAAATTTGGAAAAAATCGGACGTCATACAGATATATGATATAGATAGATAGATAGATTTTTTTTTTTTTTTTTTTTTTTTTTTTTTTTACATCACAAGGAACTGGCCAAGGGCACAACAAAAATGGGTAACACAAAGCCCGCTTAGTTGACAGTCCCTATAAAGAAGACAGTAAGAGAATGAAATAAAAACAGAGAGGTAGGCCAATTTAGTTCGGGAGGTGTCTTGTTACTCTTCTTTTGAAAAGAAAGAGGGAAAAGGGTGAGGGAATAGATGGGGGTGATGGGTAATGGGTGAGTGAATGGGTTGGGGGTGATGTGAATAGGTTGGCGTTAATACATACATTTCTACATCCATGATTTCAGGAAAGCTAGAAGGGGCTATCTGGAGAGTCTGTGTTTGGTGGGCCTTCGGCCCACCAAACACAGGTGGTGGGCCGAAGGCCCACCAATAGCCCTCTGCAGGAGCTAGCCAAAAAGTCCGCCCGGAGGGCGGCTTTGCGGCTAGTACAGAATAATATATAAACTGCAAATTTAACATGAGAGTGAAGTTGCCTTTTTCTACTTATATATTTTGTAGAATGATATAATTAGATTTAAAATGTCAGAGCCGTGAGATTTAAGAGATAATTTTTTTTTGTGGTGGACAGCTCTTACCAATTCATTACTAGGGGTGGACGCCATCAAAAAAGGTTGAAGAGCACTGATTGATTGATTTTAATGCCAAAAAGGTGAATGTACCACTGAGACTCTAACCTCAGTAGATATAATGGAGATTTGGAAAAAATCGGACGTCATACAAATATATAATATAGATAGATAGATAGATTTTTTTTTTTTTTTTTTTTTTTTTTTCATTACAAGGAACTGGCCAAGGGCACAACAAAAATGGGTAGCACAAAGCCCGCTTAGTTGACAGTCCCTATAAAGAAGACAGTAAGATAATAAAATAAAAACAGAGAGGTAGGCCAATTTAGTTCGGGAGGTGTCTTGTTACTCTTCTTTTGAAAAGATTTAAGTCACAGGAAAGTGGAAAAATAGAAACAGGAAGAGAGTTCCAGAGTTTACCAGTGAAAGGGATGAAAGATTAAAGATACTGATTAACTCTTGCATTAGGAAGATGGACAGAATAGGGATGAGAATGAGTAGAAAGTCATGTGCAGCGAGGCCGCGGGAGTGGGGGAGGCATGCAGCTAGCAAGTTCAGAAGAGCAGTGAGCATGAACATAACGGTAGAAGAGAGCAAGAGAAGCAACATTGCGGCGGTGATTTAAAGATTGAAGACAGTCAGTCAGAGGAGAGGAGTTGATGAGACGAAAAGCTTTTGACTCAACCCTGTTTAGGAGAGCTGTATGAGTGGATCCTCCCCAAACATGTGAGACATACTCCATACATGGGCGGATAAGGCCCCTGCAGAGAGCAAGCAATTGGGAGGGAGAAAAAAAAGGACACAGACGCCACAGCACACCTAACTTCTTAGAAGCTGTTTTAGCAAGAGATGAGATGTGAGATTTCCAGTTCAGATTTTTTAGTAAGGATAGTCCTAGAATGTTTCATTGAAGAAGAAGGAGACAGTTGAGTGTCATTGAAGAAGAGGGGATAGTTATCTGGTAGGTTTTTGTCGAGTAGATAGGTGAAGAAATTGGGTTTTTGAGGCATTGAACAAAACAAGGTTTGCTTTGCCCCAATCAGAAATTATAGAAAGATCAAAGTTAGGCGCTCGGTGGCATCTCTCCGTGAATCACTTAGTTCCTGTTGAGTTGGACGTCTAATAAACACGTTGAAAAATGCAGGGTAGAATCATCAGCGTAGGAGTGGATAGGGCTTTGAGTTAGACTTAGAGATCATTAATAAATATAGAAAAGAGAGTGGGTGATAGGACAGAACCCTGGGGAACACCACTATTGATAGATTTAGGAGAAGAACAATGTCCATCTACAGTAGCTGCAACAGAACGGTTTGAAAGGAAACTTAAATGAAGGTAACAGAGAGAAGGATAGAAACCGAATGAGGGTAGTTTGGAAATTAAAGATTTGTGCCAGACACTATCAAAAGCTTTTGATATGTCAAGGGCAACAGCAAAAGTTTCACCGAAACCCCTAAAGGAGGATGACCAAGATTCAGTTAGGAAAGCTAGAAAATCGCCAGTAGATCGCCCTTTACGGAAACCGTACTGACGATCAGATAGAAGATTGTGAGCAGATAAATGCTTAAGAATCTTCTTATTAAGTATAGATTCAAAAACTTTAGAAAGGCAGGAAGTTAAAGCTATATGACGGTAGTTTGAAGGATTACACCGGTCACCCTTCTTAGGAACAGGTTGGATGTGAGCAAACTTCCAGCAAGAAGGAAAGGTGGAAGTAGATAGACAAAGACGGAAAAGTTTGACCAGGCAAGGTGCAAGCACAGAAGCACAGTTTTTGAGAACAATAGGAGGGACTCCGTCAGAACCGTAAGCCTTCCGAGGATCTAGGCCAGAAAGGGCAAAGAAAACATCATTCCGAAGGATCTTAATGACAGGCATAATATAGTCAGAGGGTGGAGGAGAAGGAGGAACAAGCCCTTCATCAGCCAGAGTGGAATTTTTAGCAAATGTTTGAGCGAAGATTTCAGCTTTAGAAGTAGATGAGACAGCTGTGGAGCCGTTTGGGTGAAGCATAGGAGGGAAAGATGCAGAAGAAAAATTGTTAGAGATGTTATTTTCTAGATGCCAGAAGTCACGAGAGGAATTTGATTCAGAAAGATTTTGACATTTTCTATGAATGAAAGAGTTTTTGGTAAATTGAAGTAAATATTTGGCACGATTGCGGGCAGAAATATAAAGGGCATGAGTTTCAGGAGATGCATGCTTACAGTACCGTTTGTGAGCCACCTCTCTATCTCGGACAGCATGAGAACAAGCAGAGTTAAACCAAGGTTGACGGGCTTTAGGATTAGAGAAAGTATGTGGAATGTACGCCTCCATGCCAGAGACTATGACCTCAGTTATGCGCTCTGCACAAAGAGATGAGTCTTTGACATGGAAGCAGTAATAATTCCATGGAAAATCAGTAGTACAGCCTTAGGTCTTCCCACTTAGCTGAGTTGAAGTGCCAGAAGCACCTCCGCTTAGGTGGGTCCCGAGACGGTACCGGAGCGATAGGACAGGTTACAGGAATAAGATTGTGATCGGAGGAACCCAACGGAGAGAATAGTTTCACAGAATAAGCAGAAGGGTTAGTAGTTAGGAAAAGATCAAGAATATTGGGCGTGTCTCCAAGGCGGTCAGGAATACGGGTAGGGTGCTGCACCAGCTGCTCTAGGTCTTGGAGGATAGAAAAGTTGTAGGCTTGTTCACCAGGTTGGTCAGTGAAAGAAGATGATAGCCAAAGCTGGTGGTGAACATTGAAGTCCCCAAGAATGGAAATTCCAGCTAAAAGAAAATGAGATGAGATGTGCTCCACTTTTGATGTTAACTTAAGTAGTCGAAGAATTTTACATAGTCAGAGGAGTTAGGTGAGAGATATACAGCACAGATAAATTTAGTAAGAGATTGACACTGAAGTCGAAGCCAGATGGTAGAAAATTCGGAAGATTCAAGGGCGTGGGCACGAGAGCAAGTGATGTCATTGCGCACATATACGCAACAGCCAGCTTTGGATTTAAAATTAGAATAGAGACAGTAAGAGGAGACAGAAAAAGGTCTGCTGTCAGTGCTCACAGCCAACTGAGTTTCGGTGAGGAAAAGAAGATGAGGTTTAGAGGAGGAGATATGATGTTCGACAGAGAGAAAGTTAGATCTAAGGCCGCGAATGTTGCAGAAGTTTAAGGAGAGAAGGCTAGAAGAAGTATCAAGACACCTCGGGCCGACATCTTTGAGACGGTCCGACCTGGGGATATGTGTGGTCCCCTCCCCAGTAAGGGACTCCGAGGCTGGGTGAATGGTCGCCATAATGAAATTTTGAGTGAAGATAGTGTAGGGATGTAAGTGCATGT